>JAURVB010013061.1:0-168651 GCA_033002965.1 Piper betle
TTGTACGGTTTGCAGTCATGGTGTTGTGAGCAATTGATGGTAGGGATGGTTGGGTGGAGTCTTGTGGGTGATGATGCACGTTGTTCGGTGATCGTAAGAGTAAGTTGTTAAAGGAAGATGGGGTTTGATAGAATCGTCTAAGAGGTGTGTATGTGTAGAAAAGGAGTTAAAGTGACTAGCATGGTATGTTGTGAAGAAAAATAGTAGAGTGTTGGTGCTGTATAGCCACTTTTATATATCATTTGGGAGGTTTGTATGTATAGAAAAAGAGTAGAATTGACTACCATTGTATGTTGTGAATAAAGATAGTGAAGTTTTGGTGCTAGGGTTGGGCATGAGTCGAGTTACCTTACGAGTTTTTGTTACTTGACTCGACTTGAGTTGAACTCGATTAATTTTAAGCTAGATTCAAAACTCGATCTTAAAAAAATTGACTCGACTTAATTATAATAAAATCGGTTTCAAGTTTTATAAAACTTGACTCGATTCAACTCAAAAAACATGATTTAGCTTAAAACATAGTTCAATATTGACTCTATGTCTAATATAAACCTTTGGTAATTTTTGTTCTTTAACAATACATTGATAAAATAATAACTTTCTGAGCTCAAACTATTTCTAGTCCAATTATTTGTTCTCAAATACTAAATGTCGATATTAAAGGTGACTTAGGAATAACTAAAACTTCTTGAGCAATTTGTCCTAAAATATGATATTTGACTATGAGCAATTTCCACCATGATAATATATTAAATTGCTCATCTACCTTGTCCACAAAAGAAATAATTAGTTCATCTAAATCATTCTCCAAATCATTTCGTGTTGGGTCCTTTAATGAACATTTCATAATCAACTTCCTTATTCCTTCCAATCTCTTACTTAGGCCAACAATAGGACGAACATTTGATTAACTTTCAGTTCCAATAGAGGGTTTGTTTGACACATATCTAGTTATAGATTTCACAACACTTGAGTAAACATTGGACCTGTTTGTAAAATATTATTTCACTTTTATAACCATGTCATCTCCCTCTTCATTGTAAATCGTGCAAAAATATTCCGCAACAAAAATCATTTTTGATCTAGGGTTCAAAATCAAAGAAATCGCCAATAACATATTTGCTTCTTTCCAATATTTATCAAAATTTTCCAACATTGTATTTCTCATTGATGACATTAAATATGACTCATCACTACACCATTCTATCAATTAAAGCTTCCACTCACAAATCATGTTCAAAAAAATATTTATTATTGGATAATTGGTGCAAGAGAACATTTCGGTTAACTCATAAAATGAAGCCAAACATTTATATATCACTCTTAAATCATCTCATTCATCCTCAAAAGTCAATGTGAAATTCCATCGAAGCAACTAAAACGTTCAAAGACATCGTTAAAATCTAAAGCCACACCAATCATTTTGTAACGAAAATTCCACCTAATCTTCACATCAAGCACTAAAGAGTGGTTAGGTCCTTTCAATTGACTTGTATATTTGAAGAAGTAATCACTGTTTATAGTTGAACCTTTAATATATTTCATACATTCATGAACATTCTTTATAGACTTACCAATCTCATTCAACCCATCTTGAATAATTAAGTTCAAAATATGAGTACAACTATCTCACCTGAAAGCAATCACTTGAATGATTTGGAGTTCTACTTGAGAAAAAAACTTTTTCCTCCATCGCTCCTTCATTTGCTCTTGCATTGTCAAATGCAACAATAAAAACCTTTTTATTAAGTTGTCACTCACAAATTTTACTAATAAGACTCTTGGCTATGCATTCTCCGGTATGTCGTCTTTCAACTTTAGTAAATTCAACACCTTTTTTACAATTTCCAATATTCATAAATAAAATGAGCCGTCAAAACAATATAAGTAATATTTTCGGAAAAAGTTCAAATATCGCTAATAAAACTAATTTAACTCTTAACTTTTTCCAACCTATCAAACACATTCATTTTCTTCTTTTCATAAATTCTAAGATAATTTCTTGTAATTGTTCTACTAGAAACCATCACAAATTGTACTTGAAAATTACTATCCTACCTTCTAAAGCCTTCATGTTTCACAATTGAAAATAGACACTCCTGGAAGATTATTGTCTCTACCAACTCTAATCTACTACTTGATCAAATTTCTAAACTTCTATTTCATTATCTCCATTTTTCTCTCTCCCATCTTTAAATTTTGTTGCCCAATATGACCATTCAATTTTTTTGTCCTCTTCATTTTGAAATTAGAGCACTTCCCTTCAACATGCCTCGATAAATATGTAATTCCATAACTTCTAGCTCCCTCCAATTTATTTCCACAATAACGACAAATAGCCCATGTACCATTCTCTTCATATTTTCTATCAAAATAGGCCTACACACCAAATGTCATTTTTCTCTTTTTTGATAATGCAACGTCCATAGAGTCTCATTCTTTCACAATTGACTTTTCACTATCTTTTCCACCTCCACTTTGTTCATTTACATTTGGCAATGAACTGCATAATCCATCTTAAAAAAAACATATCAATTTGTAAACATATTGATTTACGAACTAGGTGGTCATCGGCACCTAAACCAGAATCTAAATAGCGGACTCATAGTGAAAGCCTGGAGAAGAAAATCAACGACATTTCCTACAAATTATATGTGAAGATGGAAAAACACTCTACAACTATATGTACACAACTATCTCCTAGAAATCGTGGGCATAAGATGTAATTTTTAGGTTATGAATACCTGGTACATTTGTCTTAATAAGCAAATACATAGATGTTTATCAGTGAAAACATGATATAAATGTTTCCATTTTTAATATTAAGTCTAAATTCATTACTGTACATCTCATTAATTATACAAAAAAAATTGTTTGAGTTAAAATTTGATTATAGACAAGGTGTCAAAAATATTTTTCAACAAACCAAAAGAAAAAAAGGCGAAGAGCGAGAGAAGAGAAGCAGAGAAATTGGCAAGGATGACGTCATAATGCATAAGTGGAAGGTAGAGCAGCAAAGCAGCAATCGGAGTCACCCTGGAGGAGAAATGAAGGCAGAAGGGGGACGTGAGTGGTGGGGGTGTCAATCAGCTAGAGCAGGGAATTGAACATGTTGTAGGCGCCATCACTGCCGGCCAGTGCTCCACTGCCCACCAACTCAACTAGGTTCGCCAGACTGCTGCTGCCAAAATTTTTCCAAATTTGAGGAATGAGAGTGAATGCCAAACTTGCAGTTTTGATATAGCAAGACGAGTGTGAGGGCAATGGCCATCGACTGTGAGGGCTAGACGATGGCATGGCTCAACGGCGATGTCGGGGCATAGGGGAAGAAGAGGGGTGGCTAGCTCTATAGGGTTATTTGATTTTGGATTATCCACAGACATTGCTCGGGCTCAACTGAAAACTCGGACAATGACTCGATCATATAATTTTTGTCCAAGCAAATATTGAACAGACAAGGATAATAGTTTGTAGTTTGTCTAACGTCCATCCGACCAATGCCCACCACTAGAGAAGATGGAGAGGATGTCAAATGTCAGGTAGGGAGAAAATTACAACTAGTGCCATCAGGCTGTGTTTGGGCTTCGAAGTCAGCTTGTGGGACCCACCTCAAAATGCTAGATGGTCCACTTAGCTATGGTGTGCCACCTTTTGTCGTTTGTAAAAATGATCCCATAGACAGTCAGGTACTCCTTCGGACCATAGGATTTATTTAAACTTTACTAAATATTTAATTTTTTGGTCGGATAAATGTAATCCTCAATAATTATTTAATTTTTTGGTCCATAGTGTAGTGACAGGTTATATGATCTAAGGGCTGCCTGGTGGTATTGAATTCCTCGCAGGAATAATTGTACTTGACATGGTTTGTGTGTGTCAAGTGTATACGTGTGATAGATTAGGGATTGCTCAAGAAAGAAAAACAAAAAAATCGAAAACAACAATAAAAAATAAAGTGAGCATGTTATTATTTTATTATCGATAATAAAGTTGTTCTAGTCAAAACCATAGTTGCAAAAATCGGCCGATTCCACTCGAAGTTGGCCGATTTAAATCGGATTGGAAGGATTCCAATCCAAAAAAATTGGAAAATCAATTTTAAGAAAAAATTGGTCCATGAATTGAGCCGATTCCACCTGATTTGATCTAATCTATGAAGTGGCCAATTTAAGCAGATTCTGGACGACAACAGGGGACAGGGTGGCAAAGGCGGAGGTGTGCGGTGGGGTGCACAGGAGACGGGCAGGGCCAGTAGGGGTTGGGAGGGGCTGGGGGTGGTGGGCCAGGGCAGGTTGGACTTGATGTCGTCGGACGCATGGGGAGGGCAAATTGGGCAGGGCCGAGGGTGATGGCGAGGTGCACGGGGGCCGGGCCAGGTCGGCTGGAAAGAGGGTCGTGGGGGCGACAGTAGTGGGAGGGGGGGGAGGAGAGGCAACATGTCGGGGAGAAAGAATTGTGGGAAAGAAATAATCAGTGGCATTCTCGTAATTGAAAGTTGACTAAATTCCGACTCGAGTCGGAAATAATAATTAACTCTAAATAATTCAAAAAAATCCAAAATAAATATGAAACAAACCATAAAATATAATACACACCATAACATTAAAATCACATCAAAATCACATAATTTATAATTAATAATAGCCCACCGATTTTGAACGATTCACGTGAACAAATTTTTGTCTGATTTTTTATCAATTGCTTTGATTCAATGACTCCCTTCCAATGAAAATGTCAAATTCCAATTTTTACAACTACGGTCAAAGCAACCAAAGGTTACATTGCAGCATTTTAGCACTTGCAGAAGCAATACCGTTTGTTCTCCATGATTACACATAGCCCATCTTTATTGCATCCATTTTGGAAACCTGCCCTGCCTGTACTGATCATGCATGGCCGGCTATGTGTGGTCACACAAAAGGTTCTCATACTATGTGCGACTCTTAGCAGCGGTAGGAAGTGCAACAGTCATAGAACGTGTAGTACAGGCAACTATCATCAAAGAATTGAAATTCAAGGGCTAAACAATAACTTTAAGAACTTGTGTAGAAAAGAAATTATGCTTTTTTAAATTACCTGCAATTAGCAAGAACATGAAGAGGAAAGTGATGCCCGTCACTCCAACTCTGGCCATTTTGATGATCTTAGTAAATAAAATTTTACAATAATTGGCGTATCAAAGTAAATTTAATAAGCGTGAGGATAATAAAGATTAATTCCTGAGAACTTAATTAAATATAATTAATTTGTGTACCTTACTGCAGAATATAAAAAATAGACATCCTCACAAATCAAACTCTATGTAGAGGATCCTATTTATTGACTAAAGATAGACTTCTCCCCGTCTTACCTTAAATGCTCCATATTTTGTAGGACTAATTTGGTTCAATGCTCCTAAATATCAGGTAAATCTAATGAGTATTTCCCCGAAAAGATATATAGCAGAGTACATAAAACTAGAGTTACCTGAATGAATAGTAAGCATCTCTTTACTTCATATTATTATCTTATGGGAAAATGCAAGGTTAATAGTTACCAGGAATTCTCTTCCTATAGGCCACATTTTTCTATAATTGAAAATATTATTGTATTCTCAAAACCTTAAATACATAACATTAAATGATAAATAATTTTTGAACCATAATTCCAACATATCCAACATTCCTATATAAAATTTGGCTAGATGTTCCCAAATAACGAATGTATCTAATAATTATGTTCTACAATTATGTATATAAATTTCGTTCCATGTGCAAATAGAGGGCATATCGAAATTCAGTGTTCAACCATTGATTGATCGTAACCAAAGTTAGCATGAAAATTTTATCTTGAACGGTTGTTAAGTGAATCATAGACAATGCAGACATTCAATGTGGTGATCTGATTATGTGAGGCCAAATACTCGAATATTGTATATTTAAAATGCATCTTTATCCTAAAAGATCATTTAAAATAAACGTTTACTCTTTTCCAATATTTATCCAATTGATTCGCAAGTTCAGTTTGATTTACTAGCTTGTGTCTAATGTAACAAACAGTTCAACCACATGGCGACAGTTGCCATTTAGCGTAACATAATTTTATTCTTCTTATTGTTGTTTTACCCTAGCCTAACCCTTTTCAGATCTAAAGCATGTTAAATCTAAAGAAGAAGGATGATATTATTATGAAGGTGGATAGTTATTTTATGATGAAGAAATAAATCAAGGGAGTTAAGGCAAAAAACAATGAATTTGAAAAAATAAAAATAAAAAGATAGAAAAGAAAAGTGTACTCTAACACACCGCATATTTTTGGTCCAAGGGCAAACCAAAATACTATGTTATAATTTGAATGTTGTTCTTTAGATTACTAAGATATAAACTTTACGATATCAGATTTCAACCTTGAGGAGGTTTAGGATGGACACCTTACATAATTTTCATAAAATGCAATCATTCTATTATATAAATGTTCTTAAACTTAAGGGAGCTCCTAGTTTGAGCACTTTGAGTCACAGGAAAGGGAGAACCTCTCAAGCGACTAAAAGGTGATTTTGAAATGTAATGATCACTTTTCGCTACACAAAGGTAGCACTCTTAATGAAGCCAAGAGGTTGAGCTTTAAAAAATGTGGGTGCATGATCCGGTTCTTATACTTAGTTTCAACCTTGAGTTAGGTAACTTATTCCTATGATGATGTTGAACTTAAGACACGTAAATGTAGGGGTCGTGATTACCGATTTCACATACCTATAACATAATTTAAATTACTGAGATATCATCGAGTGCCAAGGTATCATACCTTAACCCTGGTCTTCATGTGGGCTCTTCATCTTGTATAGACCATAAGCTCATCCAACCCATGTTACTCTAACACATACATAACTACAAGCAAATAAGTATAAAATACTCAGTATAATCCCCATCACTTTCTGGGACTTTTAAGCTTACACAACCTGCAAACGATTGTTAGAGTTCCCTAAAGTTAATACCCTGCATGATGATAGTAATAAAATAATAGTAACTCATGAATCACATGAAATAGATCCACAAGCATCGTAACAAGGTCTAGAGTACCAGCCCAAATCATTGTACAACACAAAGTAAATTTTTCTGAATACATAAGTCTCAAATACGTAAATCATACAAAATCAGTCTGTAGTACATAATACAATGTCAGCACAACATTGTCCCTACACTATGAGCCTCTCGATCCGTCCACCTAAATTGACGACTAACATGCCTACTCACCTACATAAATATAAGAAATTTGTCAGTAGTCAAATTGATTACTAGTCAAAGAATAACTACTGATACATAAATACTAGCAGATTGTATCTCAATAACCAGAAAAAATTTGAAAATTTTAGAATCCATCGGAAGGCAAAAAGTTGAGGCTGATACGGCTGAACATCATAAAATAAATGCAGGAGAAAACTCAACAACTTCAAACTTATATACATACATACTTGCGCTTACACCCTCACATCCTCTATATATCACATGCCATTGTACTCACATGGCTTAGAAAAATTAGGTTAGTGCCACAATTTTTGGAAACACACTGCATTTGTAGTGCCTTACTTATATTGTACTAATTGAGGATATAAAGGAGTACTAATGTAATTCATATAACCCGTGCCACTCATTCTCTTATTTGTGAAATCCGCAAAATCGCATGCACTAATCTAATAGGCTTAGGGAGGGCTTTATATACCAAATTTCAAGATATTCAATTCAAAAGGTAACAAGGGATCTCATCATTATAGTTTTATTAAACTGTGAAAAAATCAGCTCAATGTCCCTGCATCAGAGGGATTTGATATAATGTTGCTGACATCGTCCTACATCTTACATATGATTAAACTGGACACAGAAGTAGTTAAAGAAAGGTGAAGCAGAAGAGCCATGAGGATCTGGATGAGACGAGCTCCTCGTCCTAACATTGCAATTAAGGTCCACTACAATTGGGACAAGCCAAACATTGCAATTAAGGTCCACTAAGGACATGCCAAGGTGCTAAGAACAATGTTCCTAGGCCCTCAACCAATTTTTCTACGTCTCGTTTATTGGTTTGGAGACTACAATTGGGCCTGGGTAAATGGGTAAGGTTAGCCAACACTATGGGAATTTCAAGTTCAAAATCCAAGGATTGGGCTTGACTGGAATCGGGAAGAGAAGACATTGGCTAGGTCAGTTCTGGAGCTGGCTAGACTTACTGATCTTGAAAAAATTATAACACATGATCTACTAACCCAATGGCTTTCAAATTTTTAGGTGATCTTACTAGGACACATCCTAAGGTTTGGGTGAAATTCCATACAATTTCATCACCAAATGGCTACGATTTGGTTACCGAAGCTAGGGAACTAGGGTTTCACCCTACTTTCATTTACACTCTAGAAATCCCAATCAACTAACCAGATAAAAAATATTTAATTGTAACAAAATTTTGCCTTTTTTAAGTAGACACTTATTGAGTCCAACCATAATTTTTACAAAATTTATTAATAGTTTTTAATAGTCTTACCATAGAGCACAATCTCAAAGCATTGTATATCACATCAATAGAACAGAAAACATAAAATGCATTCAGGGTTTTGTTCATGTCATTATTGAGGTTATTTTAACATAGTATTCTAACAAGATGTATCTGAGAGCATGAGATTGCATTCAAATATATCCTACAACATAGTGTAAAAATTGTGGAGAGGAGCGCCCAGGTTACTTAGATAATGAAAGTTGTCACCTTTTGCCATGTTTGGCACCTTTTCACACTTATGCATGTCAAACAAAATAATCTGATCAAAACTTTAAGATCTATCTCTTATTAAGCTAACAAGATGATAATAATGTTGATCTACAACCTATATCATGAGATGATTTTTTCACCGAAACAGTGCAAACAAATGAGCATACTACATTAAAAAATACATAACTATTTTTATAACAATGATAAAATCATGATTCTAAGTCTTACAGACTCCTAACACAGTAATTGATATGATAAAAAAAAGAAAAAATTATAAAAAATTAACCATACATATGAAGAAAAGCACAAAACACACTAATGAGGCAAAAAAGGAGGGATCTTTTATCTCAACCGGTTCTCAAGGGGGGGGGTTCTCTTGGGTCATCATTTCCCCCAAGATCTACAACCCTAAGGGCTTGGCCAAACATGGGGAGGCTTGAGAAGGCTGGGAGGAGCAGGGAAAGAAGTGGGGAGGAGAGGAGAAGGAGGGAAGTTTGGGCTGAAGAGAGAAAAAGCATGAAATTGGGTGGATGAGGACTGTAATTATAGAAAAGGAATTAGCTCCAGCGGAAGGGAACTCTCCCAGCACCTTTGCTCCGAACTTTGCAAGATGATACTAGACCGAGCCACATGCAAAGTTGGGTGAACTTACTATGCACAAGGGTGGTGGTGCAAAGGTGTTGATGCAGTTCCTTTAAGCTTGAAGAGGGAGAAAATGTTTCAAATTTCGCTGCAAGGCCACTAGACTTGTATCTTTATACTCAAACTTGAGCCCTGTCCCAAAAGGGTGCCTTTCTGCCAATGCTTGGTGTGAAGGTGTTGTAACGCTTGGTGCGAAGGTGTTGTAACACTTGGAAGTGCCCTTCTGCCAAAACTTGGCGAAAAGGTGTTGTGATGCCTTTGAGCTAGGTGTCACGGGCCGCTCTCTATGGGACAAAATTTTTCGCCCCAACAGCAAACTGCGCGGCGTGTTTCGCTCCCGAAACATCAGCCTCCCTTCAAAGTACGCAACAGAAACCCCACTACACGTGTAGCGGGACGATCTCTACAAGAGACCCGAAGCCACTCCCCTGAGTTCCTGCAATTCACAATGCACGCCGAACACGAATACCAGCACCCAAATCGCCCAGTGCACGATATCGTTCGGTACCGATAGACAATTCTCAAAACATCCACAATAGCAAACCAAGCAAGTAGTATGAAGCGACTCTGATCGATCACCCAATATCGATCCTTGACACCAATCCCCTGATCGGTATTGCTGCAAGTTCCCGGAATCAAAGAACGCCGCTAGTACCCAAAATCAGACGCCAACACCTCAATTACGGAACCCCTGTTCCAACCTTGAATTAAACACAAAACAAGGATACATCAATCACCCCTATGATCGCTTACACCATGGACATGCAAACCCCACGGTGTTCAACTCTTCCCCTGAAGAGTAGCGAGAACTAGAGCACCCACACTCACATTCGTCCTCACAAATCACAACCCCGAGCAGCCACCCACGACCTACTTGTTTACATGCAAAACCCTCAACCAAGTAATGCAAACTAGGTTATGAGAAGAACCATGTCGTACCTCCAATCACAGCACGACGACCAGCAACCCTATGCCGTCGAACTCGTGAAGAATCAACTCCCGGAATTGATCTGCAGCCCTCCACGCCTTTGCTTGATGAGGTTTCTTTCTTCTCCAAGTGCTCGGTCACTAGCACTTGTCTCGATCATCTTGAGGTTTATTTGGTCTCCGACCTGACTCATGCTCGGCACTTCGTTACCTGCAACTACAACACCGTGTTAGCCTCAACCAGTTGTTTCACCACTCGAATAGCCCCGTGCTACTCGTGTCGAACCCGGCATGCATGGGAACAACTGGCCCAATCCCGCGCACCTCGGCACGTCCTCGGACTAAGGCTGTACCAGCTCACCCCACCAATGAGATCCGATGTCCCTCATCGGAGGGTACAAGTCCTCCCTTGTAGCTTCTTGATTCTTCGAAACCTTCTCTCCTGTCCTGGGTGAGCAGGTATACTGTTCTGCAGCAGTTCTTCTACCTGCTTTCCTTCTACAGATAAAAAATGTGCCCAAAGCCTTCATGAAACATCAAGTAGTTGACAATTTTTTCTCCTATTAACTGCTAGGTGTCACGCTCGGTCACCTTTTCCACCTTTGTGCGACCGCTATAACATGTACCATCGCTCGCAATGTCCTGCTCCATTTTTCTTCCATTTGCAGTTCTGCCACTTTTTGTTCCCAGCATTTAATGCTCTCCGTTTCCCCGTCTTCCCATGTTCTTGCTGCTTGGCTGCGAACCACCGCATCCTCATATAGCCCTCAGCTTTTTTTTTTTTTAAAGTACTACAAGGGTAAGAGGCCGTAACAGCAACTCAGCGACTACGTTTGCAGCCATAAAAAAAATCCAGTCATGTTCCTGCTGGCCAGACGAAATGCCTCTGGCCACTATCAGTAGAGGTTTGCTCGCTTCCTGCTGCTGTGAAAAAAAAAAGCCCTTTGTATGTAAACTGCTGCTTTTTTTACCTTCCACATAAAGGTGAAGCTTTGTAAATGTATTTTTTTAAAAAAAAGTTTTCTTGCCACATGGAAGCTGCTGTTCATCCTGGCTTGCAAGCTGTGTTGTTTTTTTTTTAAAAAAAAAATGCAGAAGTGTGTTCTTTTTTTTCCTGTTCCTATGTTGCAAAGGTAAACAGCTCTGCTGCAGCTCTCTTTGTATGGTTGTGTTCTCAAAAACAGAGTGATGTTCCTGCATGCTGCTGCTACAAAAATTTCAGACTTTCCACAAAAAATAGGGAAAAAGCAGCCTTCATGTCCATCCCAAAAAAAAACCCCCCTGCCATCCTCTTCCTTCTTCTAAAGGTCTTTATGACTTTGATTCTGTTCTTCCTTTTTCACCCTCCTGTCCTCTGAGGTGGTCATCCTTAAAAAAAACTTTACTCCTATGCTGCTACCTGTGTCCATGTCTGTGCTCTTTGCTCTGCCATGTTCTTCTTAGGCCATGGAATACGAATTTTCGTTGAAGCCACAAAGGTGATGAAGCAACGCAGAAAAAGGTCGTCGCAGTGTGTGTGTTCCCTGCTCTCTTTCTTCACCTGCCACCTTGTTCCACAAAAAGCCAAATGTGTCACCACTGCATCACGACCAAGTCTGGGTGAATCTCTGTATCAGCTCAAGATATAGCCGCTTAACCATCAAAGCCATGGCATGAACCCGTCCACGCCCATGACTGTCCCTTCCTCAGCAGATCAGTCAACGGTGACACTACATGGCTGTACCCATGTATGAACTTCCGGTAGTA
The DNA here is from genome assembly GCA_033002965.1 of Piper betle. Classification (NCBI taxonomy): domain Eukaryota; kingdom Viridiplantae; phylum Streptophyta; class Magnoliopsida; order Piperales; family Piperaceae; genus Piper; species Piper betle. The sequence continues at coordinate 12,049 of JAURVB010013061.1, forward strand.
GTTGGCCAAACCTAGGAAGCTTCTCACCTCTGTCACCTTAGTCGGTTCCGGCCACTCGGCAATGGCTCGGACCTTTGATTCCTCCATGCGCACCGACCCCTGACCAACTTTATGGCCGAGAAAACTAATTTCCTCCAGGCCGAACTCACACTTCTCTTTCTTCACAAAGAGTTGATGTTCCCTTAGGCGATCCATAACCTGCTTCAGGTGTCCACGGTGCTCCTCCATGGACTCACTATAAACAACTATATCATCCAGATACACAACCACAAACTTGTCGAGATAATCATGAAACACATCATTCATCAGGTTGCAGAAAGTAGCTGGCGCATTTGTCAACCCAAATGGCATCACAAGGAATTCAAAAGACCCATACCTTGTGACCATAGTTGTTTTTGACACATCCTCCGGCGCAATCCGGACTTGCCAGTATCCTGACCTCAGGTCCAGCTTAGTGAAGACCCGCGCTCCACTCAACCTGTCAAACAGATCAGCAATTAAAGGAACTGGGTACTTGTTCTTGATGGTCACCTTATTCAGTCCCCGGTAGTCGACGCATAGTCTCATCGACCCGTCGTGCTTCTCCTGGAATAGAACTGGCGCCCCATACGGTGCAGTTGATGGCTGAATTTTCCCCGAATCCAGCAGCTCCCCCAGCTGGATTTTGAGTTCTGTGAGTTCTTTAGGCGACATCCTATATGGCGCCTTCGCTGGTGCTCTTGCCCCTGGCTCCAGCTCGATCCGGTGTTCGATCGTCCTTTTGGGAGGTAACCCGTCTGGCAATTCAGTTGGCATCACATCGGAATAGCCTTCCAACAGTTCCAACAGTTCGTCCGGCACCACCACCACGTGATCCGGCTGGACCTCTCTCATCACAGCAAGATAAGTCGAGGCTCCCCGCTTGCACCCCCGAGCCACTTGCATTGCCGACAAGTGCTCGCCACTAAAAGTGCGGTCCTCGACCCCAGAAGGCCTCCCACTGCCACGAACAAAGCTTGCACCCGCCGTGCTCATGATCAGTATACCTCCCAGGTGTGGAAAAACTCCCACTCCAGCAGTACTCATAAACGCATTGCCGAGGATCAAACCAAAGTCATCCATCTCGATGACCATGAGATCCACTCGGCCCTCGAATTCTCCCAGGTTCAGTCTGACACTTCTAGCAATGCCATCCACCTGCTTCGCCTGTGAGTTCACTGCCTTAATCTTACTTGTGTTGGTCCCGGTTTTCAGCCCCAGCTCCGTAGCCATCCCCTTGGAGACAAAACTATGGGTTGCCCCAGTGTCTATCAAGGCTGAAACCTTCCTCCCATTCACTACACACGGAACAAACATCAAATCAGCTCCCCCTGAAGCTGCTCTTCCAGCTCTCAATGCCCCGAGTATCTGAAGGGTAGATGCTCGAGCAGAAGGACCCGCATCCTCCTGGTCATGGTTTGCTTCGGCCACCAAGGCGCTGAGCTTGCCCTTGGTCGGACACTCTCGAGCCAGATGCGGACCATTGCACAGAAAACACCCGGACTTCTTCAGATCAGCTACCTTCCTGTCCTGAGTCCCTGCACTGAAGTTCTGAAACTTCTTCTTCGGTCTCCTGGATGGCTTCCTCATGCCACCCCGCTGATTGCCCTGACCACCCTGGAGTTTCTTAGCCGGACCCACGTCTGTGTTGCTTGGCCCTGGCCTAATATCCACCAGTGCGTCGGCTGCCACCAAAGCTGCAGGTAAATCCTGTATCTTCTGCCTCTTTAGTTCTATCTGCGCCCAAGTCTGCAAACCATTGATAAAGTTGAATAACTTATCATCCTCCGACATATTCTTGATGTCGAGGAGACAAGAGCTGAAGTCTTTGACGTAATCCCTAACTGTTCCTGTCTGTCTCAACCGTTGCAATCGAGACCTCGCCACCCATGTAGTGTTGGTTGGAGAGAATTGCTCCCGAAGCTCCTTTTTCAGGAACTCCCAAGTCTCAATCCGGTGTCGACCAGCTGCTTCATCCTCTTCGGCGCGACATCTATACCATAACTTGGCATCACCGGTCATAAACATACTGGCCATCGAAACCTGGCTATCTTCGGGAACCTTCGCAGCAGTGAAGTATTCCTGCATGTCCCAGATGAAGTTTTCCAGGTCCTTGGCTGACCTGGTCCCCTCGAACTTCTTTGGCTCGGGCACCTTGAGCCTTCCTGGAACGGCTTCTTCTGCTACACGATCAGCAATACCCTGCTGAGGCCGCGCTACCCACACTTGTTTGAGCAAAGCCACATCTGCGTGCATTTCCTCAACCGCAGCCCGGAGATCTCCCATCTCCGCCGTCTCACCTCGCACCTGGCTGGACTCGGCCCAAGTGGTAAACCGAGTGTTCAAGTCCCACAACCCTTCTGCCAGAGACTGCAATTTGTCGAAGGCGGTATGTCCATCTCCATCACTGGTAGGCCCTCCTACCAGCACTTCCAGCCGTGCGACCCTCTCTCTGAGAGCATCAGTGGATCGAGTATCCATCTCACCGGTAAATGTGGAGAACCCTCCCCCGAAGGTTATAGTGCAACTTCTTCACAGGATGCTTCGTCGACCAGTTTTCACCGAAACTAAGCTCTGATACCTCTGTCACGGGCCGCTCTCTATGGGACAAAATTTTTCGCCCCAACAGCAAACCGCGCGGCGTGTTTCGCTCCCGAAACACCAGCCTCCCTTCAAAGTACGCAACAGAAACCCCACTACACGTGTAGCGGGACGATCTCTACAAGAGACCCGAAGCCACTCCCCTGAGTTCCTGCAATTCACGATGCACGCCGAACACGAATACCAGCACCCAAATCGCCCAGTGCACGATATCGTTCGGTACCGATAGACAATTCTCAAAACATCCACAATAGCAAACCAAGCAAGTAGTATGAAGCGACTCTGATCGATCACCCAATATCGATCCTTGACACCAATCCCCTGATCGGTATCGCAGCAAGTTCTCGGAATCAAAGAACGCCGCTAGTACCCAAAATCAGACGCCAACACCACAATTACGGAACCCCTGTTCCAACCTTGAATTAAACACAAAACAAGGATACAGCAATCACCCCTATGATCGCTTACACCATGGACATGCAAACCCCACGGTGTTCAACTCTTCCCCTGAAGAGTAGCGAGAACTAGAGCACCCACACTCACATTCGTCCTCACAAATCACAACCCCGAGCAGCCACCCACGACCTACTCGTTTACATGCAAAACCCTCAACCAAGTAATGCAAACTAGGTTATGAGAAGAACCACGTCGTACCTCCAATCACAGCACCACGACCAGCAACCCTATGCCGTCGAACTCGTGAAGAATCAACTCCCGGAATTGATCTGCAGCACTCCACGCCTTTGCTTGATGAGGTTTCTTTCTTCTCCACAAGAAAGACCACGACGCTCCACCAAGACCCTTCTCAGCAGTTCTTCCTTTTTCTTCTCACGTTGGCTTCCTCCTTATATAGGAGTCTCCACGTTGTTGCTTCCTTCCAAGATAAACTACAATCTGAGCATAATCTTTTCCCAAAAGATTATCTCCAAGATCTCCCACGAACCTGGACTCCCTTGACGTCTCAATTCGATCCAGCCCTGGGCGTGCTTATCTCCAATTCAGTTGCAATCTTATCTCCAAGATTCCGATCAAGATCCATCTCTATCGGCAAACAAAGTCCAGCGCTGGTAGTTAGTTACAACCACCACACGTCCAACCCCCTGGCTCGACCCAAGTCTTCGGCTCGACCAAAACCAGCAACCTCGTGCACGTCCCAGACGCACCACCGATAACCCCTGCTACCGATAAACCACTAGTACCGATCAACTCCATCCATCGATCATGCTGGTGCAGCCAGATCCTCGCTACCGATCACGACTCGATCACCGCTCGCTAGCCAAGTCTCGGTCACGTAGCGTGATACCGCAACTTGCTACCGCTATCTGCTCGCTACTTGAGTCGCACCGCAACCTCGCTATGTGTCGGTCATGGCTCGATCAAAACCCCGCTAGCGCCCAATGCTCGAGCACGCTGCACCGATGTCTCGGCAGCGCTCGATCACGCTCGCTCCTTGCTCGCGCACGCTAGTGATCGCACCCCAGCATCGAACCAGCGCACTCCTGGCACTCCCGTGATCCGCACGTAGCGATCAACCTCGAGTCCTCGCGCTCGGTTCTCGGCACCAATGCTCGATCATGATCCGACGCCCAAGTGCTCGGTCACCAGCACTTGTCTCGATCATCTTGAGGTTTATTTGGTCTCCGACCTGACTCATGCTCGGCACTTCGTTACCTGCAACTACAACACCGTGTTAGCCTCAACCAGTTGTTTCACCACTCGAATAGCCCCGTGCTACTCGTGTCGGACCCGGCATGCATGGGAACAACTGCCCAATCCCGCGCACCCGGCACGTCCTCGGACTAAGGCTGTAACACTAGGCATAGTTTACGTGAACCTAGGGTTTGCACCCACGAGGCTATTAGATAACCTCGAGAACCTATTGTGCCTTGGGTGTAGGATTGTAACACCTCGATCTCAGTGTACCAAAGAACCAAATCAGAAATGTTATAATCAAGTCAAGCCATGTTTAAAGTCGTTGGTCAGTACGACTCGATCAATGAAATAGATCAAAACAACCCTCTTGGTTTCATGAGAATGGAAGACTTTATTAAATAGGCAGAAAAATACGTCAAATATAAGTAACAGTAATAAAATAGATAAATATATTTAGCTAAAGTGTGTGTAGTATTTATCTGTCCTTGCACCGAAGTCAATTTAGGATTTCAAGACCTACATATAATATTTGAAAAATGTTAGTAACGAATGTTACTAGTCCGAAAAATAACTAATACAAACTAGCAAATAGGTATTCCATTAACCACGATAACTTATACAACTTCAAGATTGCCTCACACTGGGTAGTAAGCGAACATACTTAAGCAAGTGCTGACTTGCATTCATGGCTCATAATCATATTTATACATACAATGCTTATACCCTCACATCTTCCATATCACCCGCCACTGTACTCGAATGGCAAAAGAAACAGTTAAGTTAGTTCCACAAATTTTAAAAATGTGCTGCATTGCGCAGTAACCTCATACACCGCACTACCTTACGGTTTGAAGGAGTACTAGTGCGGTGCATACATATCTCCATACCACTCATTCTCTTGCTCGTAAAATCCATAAAGAGGCGCATACTTACATAACTGGCTTGGGGAAGAAGCTTATATCATAAATTTCTGAAACTTAAGTTCGAAAACCAACAAGGAATCTCATCCTTGTAGTTTTATTAAACATATGCAGAAAACGTGGCTAAATAGCCTAACATCCTTGGGATCTTATAAAACATCGTTGGTACCATCCTATGTCTAAAACACGATTTAACTTTACACGCTGGGAGTGAAGCTGAGACGGGATAGTCCTACAGATCTGTGGACCAAGCTCCAAGCGTATCTACACATCTACGGTGAGCTCAGATTGCGAAACCTACATCGGAACCCACTACTAATTAAAATACTAACATGTCTATATGATCTATGTTCGTGGTATGTGCTCATATCATCATACATCACAACAAAGAAAATAATACTAACAAACCTATAAATAAATGTGGCATGCAAATTGAGATATAATAATAAATAATAAATAAATAAATAAATAAAGAAATGCACTCATAGATAATTTGATAAACAATAAATACATGATATAAATAATACTCTAATCATAAAATAATAATGTAATTATACTATATGAATACACGGTTAAACATGAGTAAATATTATATATTCTCGCGTTAGTAAACATATAAATAATTAAATAAATAAAAAATAAAAAATTAAATAAATCAATAGATAAATAACTAAATAATTGAATAATATTAATTAATCATGAAGAATATAAATATAAATATTAAATATACAAAAATGTGCCTAAATACGTTTAAATAATAATACGAGTAGGAAATAATTAATAATCAATCAATTAAATGAATAAAATAAGATAAACATTAAGAAAAATAATATCTATGAATATATACACTATCCATAATAGTAATTAGTCACATAATCATTCATCATAGTCGGCAAATATATAAATAATAAGAAATGATAGTCATGAATAAATAAATAAATAAAATAATTAATAAGTAAAGAAAAATACGCATAACATCTAAACATGCTAAACAATGTGAATATGCGTCTAAATTAATGTATGGGTTCTCGAATTATGAAAACGGTAAAGAAACAGCCGAAAACAGGCTGAACTAGACCGAACTAAGCTGAACCAGACCAAACCAAATAGGTTGAACCAACCCGGCCTGGGTTAACTAAAAAATGGGTTTGGCTAACAAGGTGGACATGAGATGATAGGCAAACTCGACCATGGGATGGCAGGTGTGGATGCAGGCAGGCAGATGCAGGTGACAAACGCAATCACGGGCAAACAGGTAAACGAGGGGTGGTGGTGCCCATTGCCGGAGATTGTCGATGGCAGCTGGGGTGGCCACTGACTGGGATCAGCAGGCCATGTGATGACAAGCATGTTGGGGGTGGTGGTCATTGGAGTCTAGCCACTGGCTGGCTAGAACACTGCCGGGAAAGGGGCAGGATCACCACGGGTGGGGCAGCGTCACCGGTGGCGATTGAGGCCGCGGTGGTGGTCGTGGGTATAACACCCCAATTTCGGTTTACTTAAGAACTAAATAAAACATTCTGCGATCTAGTTGAGTCATGTTTAAAGTTGTCGGTCGGTATGACTTGATCGATAAAATATATCAAAACAACCTTCTTGGTGTCATGAAAATAGAAGATGCCGGTAAATACACGTCAAAATACATCGAACATAAATAAAAGTAAGAAAGTAAATAATTGCACAGAGCTCAAGTGTGTGCAGCATTTATCCGTCCTCCTACCAACGCCAACTCAAGATTGCAAGACTTACATGTATTATATGAAAAATGTCTATAACGAATGTTAGTAGTTCGTAAAATAACTAATACAAACTGGGAAATAGGTATTCCATTACCCACGAAAAATTATGAAACTTCAAAATTGCCTCACACTGGGTGGTAACCAAACATACTTAACAAGTGTCTGCTTGCATGCACGGCTCATAATCATATTCTCACACACAACGCTTACGCCCTCACATATTCTATATCACGTGCCACAGTACTTGAGTGGCAAAAGGAATAGTTAAGTCAATGCCACAAATTTTGGAAATGTACTACATTACGAAGTAGTACCCTCGTACACTACACTACCTCAGGTTTTGATGGAGTTCTAGCTCGGTTCATACATATCTCTGTACCACTCATTCTCTTATTCGTGAAATCCATAAAAATGCACGTACTTATATAATATGTTTCAGAAGAGGACACATTTCTAGAGCTTCAGTTCAAATATCAACAAAGGATCTCATCCTTGTAGTTTTATTAAACAAGCATAAAAACATGGGTACAAAAGCCCAACATCGGAAGGATCTGATAAAACACTGCCGATGTCGTCTTACATCTAAAAAAGATTAAACTCTATATGCAAGTAGTCAAGCAAAGAGAGAGAGTAATACGGACTTGCGGTCCATGCTCTAAGCAAATCTACACATCTACGGTGAGGTCGAGCACCAAAACCTATAACAGAACCTACTACTAAGTAAAATACAACATATCTATATGATGCATGCTTGTGGTATGTGCTCATATCATCAATATATTGTAATAAAAAAACATTGCTAACAAACCTATAACTAAACATTTGGCATGCAAATTGAGACATAATAATATTAAATAATAAATATATAAATAAATAAGAAAAGGCACATATAGATAAGTAGATAAATAGTAAATACATAAACATGCACATAAGTAATACTCTAATCATAAAATAATAATATAATTACACTATATAAATACACGGGAAACTCGATTAATATTAGCATATTCTCGTGCTAGTAATAAATAAATAAATAAATAAATAGTTAATACTCATTAATAATGAATGTTAACAATATTATAGTTATACAATACATGAATACATAATTAAATACAAATAAATAATTACATACACGCAAACAAGCAAATATATATATATATATATATATATATATATATATATAATGAGGACAGGGAGCCTGTGCTTGGAGCACAGGCGCCTTACCTGTGCTTAAATTTATTTGAGCCGTTGGATTCAATCCAACGGCTGGAAAAAACAGAGGGAGTCTCTTTGCTTTCCCGACGGGAAGCGGGCCGGCAGGGTGACGCGGGGGACTCCGCCGGGGTGAGGCGGGGGAGAGGAGGGGGCGGTGGAGGGTGGCCGGGGCGGTGCCGGGGTGAGGCGGCGGGTTTGGCGGCTGGGTGGGGCGCAGACGGGGTGAGTGTGATGGGGCGGCTGGAGGGTGGGGCGGGGGCAGAAGGGGTGAGCCAGAGGAGGCAGCCGGGGCGGCGCTGTGGTGAGGTGGGGTGAGCGCGACGGTGCGGCGACAGGGTGGGTCAGGGGTGGCCCAGGCGGCGACGGGGTGGGGCGGGGGACGGACGGGGTGAGCGGAGGAGGGGGGCATCTCCGCGGCCGGGGTGGCGACGGGGTGGGGCAGGGGCGGAAGGGGTGAGCCGGGGCGGCGCTGTGGTGAGGCGGGGCGAGTTCACTGGCGGTGGCGTGGGGCGGCAAATAGGGAAAAAATAGGGGAGATAAGTAATTGACTCGAGTAAATATTACGAAATAAATTTTAAAAAATAAAATAATTTTGTAATAAAACTTAGCTCGATCCCGACTCGAGTCAATATTATGAAATAAATTTAAAACAAAATAAAATAATTTTCTAATAAAAACTTGATTCGATCACAACTCAAATCAATATTACGAAATAAAAATTTTTTTAAAATAAAATAATTTCATAATAATTTTTTAAAAAATAAAACTTTACTCGATCCTGACTCGAGTCAATATTACAAAATAAATTATAAAAAAATAAAATAATTTTGTAATAAAAATTTAAGTCAATCCTCAAGTCAATTATAATGAAATTATTTTAATTTTTTTAAAAATTTATTTTATAAAATTGACTCGAGTGAGATCGAACCAAGTTGTTATTATGAAATTATTTTATTTTTTTAAAATTTATTTCATAAAATTGATTTGATCCTCACTCATTCACTTAAGTCAATTTTATGAAATAAATTTTAAAAAAATATCATAATTTCACAATAAAAACTTGGCTCGATCCTCACTCTAGTAAATTTTATGAAATAATTTTTTTAAAAAATAAAATAATTTCATGAAAATTGAGTTTAGGATTGACTCAAGTCTTTATTACAAAATTATTTTATTTTTTAAAAAGTTATTTCTTAATATTGACTCGAGTCAGGATCGAATAAAGTTTTTATTTTTTTAAAAAAATTATTATGAATTCATTTTATTATTAAATTATTTTATTTTTAAAAAAATTTATTTAATAATATTGACTTGAGTTGGGATGGAATCAAGTTTTTATTATAAAAATATTTTATTTTTTTTAAAATTTATTTAATAATATTGACTCTAGTCGGGATCGAGCCAAGTTTTTATTACAAAATTATTTTATTTTTTTAAAATTTATTTCATAATATTTACTCGAGTCGGGATCGAGTCAATTTTTTATTACGAAACTACCCTCCCCTGTTTTTTTCCCCTGTTTGCTGCCCACCCCACCCCTCCCCACCGCCGGTGAACTCACCCTGCCTCACCACTACGCCGCCCCGACTCACCCCTTCCGCCCCTGCCCCACAACGCCGCCACCCCGGCCGCGGCGATGCCCACCACCCCTCCGCTCACCCCATCCGCCCCCGCCCCACCCCGTCGCCGCCCGGGCCACCCCTGACCCACCCCGTCGCCGCCCCGTCGCGCTCACCCCGCCTCACCACAGCGCCACCCCGGCTGCCTCCTCGGGCTCACCCCTTCCGCCCCCACCCCACGTTCCAACCGCCCCGTCGCACTAACCCCGTCTGCGCCCCACCCAACCGTCGACCCCGCCGCCTCACCCGGCGCCACCCAGGCCACCCTCCACCGCCCCCCCTCCCGCCCCATTAGAATACATAATAAGTACATCGTAAAAACATGCATTATAATCAATAAATACACAAATAATAAGAAATAAATAACAATAATAATAATAAATAAGCAAAAGTAATCATGCCATTAAAACATGCTAAATCATTTGAATATGTATCAAAATTAATATAGAAGTTCTCGAATTACCGAAAACGATCGAGTAATAGGCTCAACTAGACCGACCGAACCAAGATGAACCAGACAAACCAAATAGGCTGAACCAACCTGGTCTGGGTTAACTGAAAATTGGCTAGGTGGACTTAACTGGACGGGCAGACTTGGACATGGAGTGGCTAATGGTGTGATTGTAAATAGAGGTTAGCCTGTATGCCCAATCAAACCCCTCTTTTGGTACCCTTTGCCCTAGCCAACCACCTTTCTTGCCGTTGGCGACTATCGCTGCTGCTGGCAATCACCTTGGTGATCTATTTCCGTCATCGACGCCCTGCTACCACCCTTGCCCAAGCCCTCCATGCCTAGCAAACCACTCCACCTAGCTGCCATCTTTTTCTGATGCTTTCTTGGCGCAGCCATGTGGAATTTTTCGCTGGACAGCAGCTGCCGGGCGTGGAAACCTGGCCGCGAGGGCACCAGCTCTGCCAACCTAGTCCCTTTGCTGCCGCCACCTTGCTTCGGCAATAGTCAGCAATTGCGGCCTGTTACTGCGTGACTGACAATTTGGTATAGAATTTTAACTGATTTTATTTGGTAATGAATTGCTTTATGATCTTATTGTGATGCAAATGGTGTTATTGTAAATAAAGTTTAGTTTAAATTTAAATGCATGTTAATGGGTCATAATGGTGAATTAGGGTTAGACAATTAATGAGAAGATCCCACGAGTATGTTTTCAAAAACAAGATCCACAACAAATTGCCTTCGGACCTATTATATAAATCTCTTCACAAGCCTATACATATAATTTTATCATATTTCAGTGAGACGAGAGATGGGAAAATTGACTCGCAAGTACCATGAGCAAGTACAAGTTCCACTCAAAGCAGGCTCTGGATTAGTGAACGGTCTGTTCCATTCCTACCGTATCTTGACAACTCTGCATTTGAGTTACTCACACCCGGAGAACATAGAGGTTTATGGGTACTATTAAGTATAGAGTAGGTCCTGACTTGTGGTTCAAAGGGTACTAAGGTGACTGCCTAAGAGTACTCAGCCTTCTTGCTCAAGACCAGGAGAATTATGGATGAAAGGAGAGGGCCTAGGATATACTTGTAGTCTTGAGGGGCCAAGGAAATGAAATGAGAAAATGCTGAGGCATCAATAGACCAGTCAGTTTGGGATGCTACTGGGTCTATAGCCCGACGACTCCTAGTAGGTGCCCTTTAGAGAGTTATGGTGTAGTATACAGAGGTTTTTCTTCATATGAGAGTTAGCTCCCAGAACCCATTTGTTATAGTTATATTTTGGACTAGTAATATTTGTTATTAACATGTTTTCGTAATATATGTAAGTGATGAGTATGAGTTGGATGTGTCAGCCTGGATAGAGGAGCATTGATGTCTCTTGTACACACATATCAGATGATCGAAAGTTTAATTTTTTGTTTATGATATTATAGTGATATGATGTGAAATGTGAATAGAATGCATAGGTAGGTCGAGACCCAAGATTTAGAGTGATTGATAGAGTAGATTAGAATTCTGTGTCAATGCAAAATATCTGGTGTACCTATATATATATATATACATATATTGTGTATGTTGATTTAATAGGGTGGCCCCCAATTATACTTTTATTAGAGACCGTATCTTATTTATTTTGAATTTTTATTGATTTATTCCAATTGTTGTTGGTGTGTAAATTGGTCTTTCATGTCATTTATATAGTAGCATATTAAGGTTCTGTACATTTATCCATGGATGGTGATTAGTATCTTCATATTAAGATGTCAAAATCCGCACGAGTTGGGTTTGGGTCAACCGACCTAACTGAGACCCATGGCATTCCAGTTCAGTTCACGAATGTGAACCGGATTTTGGGTGTTACTATGAGTTTATTTCTCTATTTATTTATTATTTATTATTTTATTTATCTTTTTATTTATTCATTATTATATATATATATATATCATATATAATGAATGTTTTCATGATTATTTATTATTATTAATGATATATTTATTTATTAAAATTAATCTTATTTATATTTATTAAATTATATTTATTCAGTTATTTATCTATTTATTCATTGCATGTATGTTATTATCTATTTGTATTTAATTATGTATTTTGTATTGGACATCTATAATGCTATTATTATTAATAATTAATTAATATTAACTAATTATTAATTTTTTTATATATTTATCAAACCATTATGTATTTATTTATTAATTATTTATATGTTTAATAACACGAGTATATGTGATATTTTCTCGTGTTTAGCCATTTATTTATATAGTATAATTATATTATTATTTAATGATTAGATAAATTTTATTTTCATGTATTTATTAGTTACTATATAACTATGATTTTATTTACTTATTTATTTATTGTTTGTTTATTAGTTATTTTTTTATAATGTCTCGATTTGTCTGATAGATGTGTAGTTGTAGGTTTGTTTATCACTGTTTTCTTTATTACGATGTATTGATGATGTTAACACAACCATGAGGATGCGTCAAATAGAGATGTCAGTATTTTACTTAGCAGTGTGTTTAGATGTAGGTTTTGGTGTTCGAGTTCACTGTCGATGAGACATCATGCTTGGAGCTTGGACTATAGGTCCATTCGAGACTCTTCTTATCTTTTACACTATAGTCTATTGTGGATTTAATTTTTAGATCGCATGACATCTTAAGTGGTTATTTTATCGGACCCAACTTAACACAGGTCATGTAGACGTATTTTACTTATGGGATTAATAACCCTTCAAAATGAGATCCTTCGAGTGGTTTTTGATCTAAGATTCATTGCAAGTTGCCTTCAGGCCTATTATATAAATCCCTCCCCAGGCCTATATATAATCTTATCGAGTTTTCAGTTAGATAAGAGATGGTGAAACCGAGTTGCCAGTCCCAACGAGCTTTGGATTATTCAAAGAGATGTTCCACTCCCGAGGGATCTTGACAACTCCCCGTTTTGAGTTTCCTCACACTCGGAGAAATGTGGAGGTTTATAGGTACTATCTAGTACATCTTATGTTTGCACATGTGGTTTAATGGGAACTGACGGTGATTGCTTGTCAGCCTTTGTGCTTGGGGCTAGGAGAAATATGGAGGAAATGATAGGGCTTAGGATATATTGGTAGTCCAAAGGGATCAGAGAAAAAAATGAGAAAATGTCGAGAGATGTATAATGCTAGTTAGTTCAGGATGTTATCTGGTTTGCAACTAGATGGCTCCTTAGTAGATGCCCTTATGAAGAGTTTAGTAGAAGTATATATTGGTTTTCTTTTAAATGAGAGTAATCTCTCATTTGACAGTTTGATATTTAGTTGTTTTTTGGACTAGTGACAATTGCTATTGACTTTTTTTATATTATATATGTAGGTCTTATGTTCGTGAGTTGCCTTTGGTGGAAGGATAGATAAATATTATACAAACATGAGCTCAACACAATTACTTTATTTCATATTTTATCTATATATGCTTTTTTCATGCATATTTAATAATGTCTTCCATCCTCAAGACAGCAAATGGCGATATATATTGTTGATCGAGTCTTACATATTAGTAGCTTGTGACATGACTCGACTTGATCGTAATATTTTTGATTTGATTTTAGGTAAACCAAAATCGGGGTGCTAAAAGGCTTAGGTAGGGAATAATAATATTAATAAGCCTCTAAAAAGAAGGCAACTTGTGATAGATCTTTTGGTTTTCAAAAATAACTCAAGGAATTTCATCCTACACAATGTCTAAATGACATGAATTAAGTGGGTTGCAATAAAAGAAACCACTTAATTCATCGTACGATATAAAACAACCTACCCATTAAATAAGAGTAAAATAAGAAATGACTCCCTAACGAACTGGTCTCCAAGCTCCAAGCAATCTATCGATGAGCTTGAACCATGGGACCTATAAATTAACTTAACTCAACATCTAACACAATCTATATGATTTCGGAGAATGACGATGTCGGAAAAACTCAACAAAAGGTAGAAGGATGATAGTAATATAATTTGGAATTTAGGGTAGAAAGATAAAATTTTTCATAGAAATATGAGAAGACAAGAAAATTAAAAGACAATGAATCTTGGTACAGGGAAATGAAGAGGTATACATGAATGTATGTATAATTAATAGACATGACCACCATGTGGTATGATCTTTAATGCAACATGACTCATGACATCTTTATAACTCTAACTAAATTATACTTACACACATTTCATGACTTTTATAACGATACAATACTAATGAAATTTTTAAATGAGTAAGAAGTCAAACTAGTCACATACATAAAGTAGATTAGAAAGATCATATCAACTTAAGTATTTGATAAAATCTTGATACTAAATGCATGATTAAAGCACCGCCTCCCCCAAAATGATGTGTAAACGGTCCTATTAACAACTTATAAAACACAACAGATGCTGAATAAAACCACACCAATAGGTAGCCACATGAGCCAAAGCCTTCCAAACCAAGGCAGAAGCAACACCAACACTCCCTAGAACCGAGAGCCAAAAGCCAAGCCAAACTAAATTGAACCAAAAGGCAAATTGAATAAAAACAAAGGCCGAACCGAACCAAACAATAAATTAAATCCTAAGCCAATGGGTATGGATTTTACAATCTCACCTCCTTAAAAGTATTCCGACATTGGAATTTTCTCAAGAATTGAGAACAACACTTAAAACAAAAACACACCACAAAATAAGAAACAAAGAAAATACTTCACCCAAAGCAGAAACCTCAAATAAGCTGGTTGACTCTTCAATAAATCATCTTCAAACTCCTAGGTGGATTCGTCGACACCTCTATGGCCCCACTGTATTCTAACCAATTTCTCTACTTTATTTTAAAGTTTCTTTTCCTATGTCAAGAATTTGTAACGCTTGCTCCTTATATGACAAATTCAGCTGCAACTCAATCTCTATATAAATGATAACATGAGATGGATCTTAATTATACCTCCTAAACATGGAAATATTGAATACTAGATGAACTGCTAACAAATGGGAAAGCAGAACCAACTTATAAGCTACCTCACCAACCCACTTCAAAATAGAAAATGATCCAATATACCTTGGGCTAAGGTTTCCCTTCATCCCAAATCTTATGTTTCCTTTTGAAGGTCACACCTTAAGGACCACAAGGTCATTAACTTTAAATTTGAGTTCTTGATGTATCGAATCAGCTTTGAACTTCTGTCGATCTTGAGCCACTTTTATTCTTTTCCTTATCTGAGCCACAACTTCTTGAGATTATCGAACCATAATCAATCCAAGCACCATAAGTTCACTACCCTCAATCCAACAAGGTGGTGATTGGCAAGATCTTTCTTATAATGCGTCAAGAGGTGCTATACCAATGCTTACCTAGTGACTATTGTTGTAAGAAAACTCTACCAAAGGCAGGTGCTCCTCCCAATTACCATCAAAATCTAATATCCACACTCTAAGCTAATCCTCTAAAGTCTAAATAGTACGTTTAGATTGTCGATCAGTTTGTGGATGAAAAATAGTATTGAAAGAAAAATGAGTAACCAATGCTTCTTGAAATGCTTCGCAAAATTTAGAAGTAAATCTCAAATCACGATCCAACACTATCTCTCTTGGCACTCCATGATACCTGACAATCTCTGAGATATATAACCTTGCCAATCTCTCTATTGTTAGTCTATCCTAATTGGAATAAAATGAATATATTTGGTTAATCTATCAACAATTACCCAAATAACATCATGGTTATTTATAGTCTTTGGTAAGCTAGAGACAAAATCATAAGCAATATATGCCCACTTCTATTCTGGAATTGCTAGAGGTTGCAAAGTACCACCTGACCTCATGTATTTTGCCTTAATCTGGTGATAAGTTAGACATTTTTGCACAAAATCAATTACAACATTTTTCATACCTGACCACCAATATGTTCTTTGCACATCCTGATACATCTTTGTAGCTCCAGGATGCACAACACTTCTAGAAGCATGCGCTTCAAAAAGGATATCACTACGAAGATCAGAATAATCTGGAGCTTGAGGAACATAGAGTCAATTATTCAATCAAAATAATCCCTATGGATAAGCCTGCATAGAGATATACTAATTTGGCAACACATCTCTTTCTTGTGTCAACATGACTCTACTAATTACACTAGGTCTTATTGTCAATCGAGCTATCATAGTCTTTGACTAATGACTCAAAGCATCAACCAACTTATTAGCCTTTCCTTCATGATAATTATAATAAGTCAAGAATTCCAACCATCTCCTTTGCATATTGTTTAAGTATTTTTTGGTGAGGATATACTTCAAACTTTGATGGTTAGTCATTAACTTGAATGAAGTTATACATGAATCATTGCCACTAACTCCAAATCATGAGTTGGATAACTCTTCTCATGCGGCTTTAAGTCTCTTGACACATAAGTAATAACTTTGTGTGTCTTCATTATTACACATCCTAATCTAACTCCTAACGCATTAGTATGTAGCACAAAATCTCTTGGCTGGATCTACAACAATTCCTGCAACAAGTTCAGCTTTGCCAAAGCATCAGCAATAGTGGCTGCAAACATGTTCCCTTTAGCATGTGTTGGTACTGCCATGGAAGAATTTGATGTAATAGCTGATCTAGTCGATGGTACAATAGACACAACAACAACGACATTCATCGCACATCCTTGTTGATGATTTTGATGTCTCCTTTGACCTTCTCGACCTCTACCTTGTGGAGCCTTTTGCTAACGTTGTGGAGCTGGGAAATGAAAATGTTGCTACGGAATTGGGACCGAGCTCTGTCGTTGAGTTTCAAAAGGGCAATTCCTCTTTTTATAGCTGAACTCCTCCGCATCGAAAACATACAAGGCGTAAGCAGCGGCGTCGAGGCGGCAATTAGGGAGAGAAGGGAAGGCATCAAGGTAAAGGGTTTAGGTGGCAATCTCGTAAATAAAAGTTGACCCAACTCTGACTCATATAAAAAATAATAACTAAGTCATAAATTTAAAAAAATCTAAATAAATGACAAAATATGATAAAATATAATACACTTAATAACATTAAAATGACATGCTCTATAACTAATGACCCAACCAAACTGCTATATAACATATCTTAATACATTAGTTGGCATAAAAATAATTGTACAATCAAAAATACATAAAAAACTACATCCTACCATATACTCCGATAATTCATTTCTCATTATTTTCGGACGTTGTCATTATGTACTCAAGTACATTTGACCCTCATCGATCGTAGCGCACGACTGGTCTTGATTTGACACACATCATGAAACTGACTTGAGTCAAACCGACGGTTGAACTGATTGGTTTGCTAATGTAAACCTCTGACTCGAGTTATGGGTTTTACATAACCACTTCATCCAAGTGGACGGTCCCTACTTAATAGGGTAGATCAATCCTACAAAGAATCAACAAGTTGCATCTTTTAAGTGGCTACTAGACCAAGAGCAAATCTCTCAAAACTAATGAACTTGGCCAAAAATTCGGCTAACAGACATACCCTTTTACTCCAAGTGTTCAAATTCTAGTACTCTCCTCTTATCAAGTGGAAAATATATATCAATGACCACTAGTTGGAATTTCTCCCTAGCAATGCCCTTATGTGCTTTTCCTTGGAAATGAACTCTCATGGCAGAGTCCCACCAAGTACTTGTCTTGCCTTTGAAAACACACCATTGCTATTCAAACACAAAGCTCCAAAGGGCAATTCAAGCTCTCAAACACATCCATGGTAGTAATCAGCTATTCGTTTGCCTCTTCTGGGTCTAGATTCCTAGCAAACATCCCACCTCCATTCTTCAAAAACTTATCTACCTACCACGCACTAAGTTTTGCCGGTTGAGTAATGGTTTCTCCAACCTCAAAAGTTCTATAACGTACAATCTCTCCCGCACTTCTAGTTCCATTGCCTCCTCGCACAGGTGCACAAAATGCAACTGAAGTCACATGATGGGTCACAGTTGTCGATGGAAATGGTGGTGTACTTGTCACAGTATCTTGAGGTGGTGGTGGCAATTGCTGAAATACGGTGGTCTACTAGATAAGGAACCTGTTGGCATCAGTGGTCGTCGATGTAAGGACGGTGTCTGACTCCATTTTCTGTACTTCACATGTCTCTTTTGAGATCTTGCCAACTCAACCCTCATTTCTCTCACTTGTTGCTCAATGTTTGTTTGCAATTCCTTCAATTGTTGTTGGATCTCTAAGTGCAACTCTATCACTATTGCTATGAAATCATTTATCATAGTCATCCAATTGTTGTTGGATCTTACTCATTGGGAAGCTCTACTTTGTCGTAAGGTAACATGAATCCATTCTCGAGTTCTATCATCATGAGGTGGAATCGGTGCCTTGAGAATGGGAACATAAGGCACTTGGACATTCTTCACAGGAACCTCTTCTTCATCAATGACTTGACCAAGAGGTCTGCTAGATCCACTACCACTATAAGACTCCCCTAGACTAAGAAGTCTAGGTAGTGTCAAATCTCTAAAAATAGTCCTTTGAGTTCTGCTCACCATATCTATGAACCTCTTGCTAAGACCAACCCAATCCAAAGATAAGTGCACAACAAGAAACAACAAAAACAAGAGCATACCTGCTAGCGAAAACTTGGGATCACTTCACATACACACATACTCAAAGAAACTTTCCATTCCAATCAACCAAGACATAGCTCTGACACCATTCTGTAATGTCCCAGTCCCACCTCATCCTTGAATCGTACCAAAATGTTATATTATATAATATTTTTATCTCTTAACTTAATTACATGGAAGACCACACCCACAAAACGCCTTAAGATCTAAACCTACTTAGTGTCTTGGATGGAAGGCAACCACTACTCACAACCACAACAAGCAAAAAAACCAAAGAAACTATAAATATTATTCAAAATATTATAAATTATTAGAAGTATAAGTTCTCAAAACTTGGGGTATGTTCAATTACCAAAATAAAATGGGAAAACAACACAAAACAATGCGACAGGAGTATGTGTTTTGGGCCATGTATTTTTGTGAATGACTATATGATAGACATGTGCCCTAACTATTGAACTTTGTATGATTCGGATGTATGCCATGATGGTTGTTCTGAACATGTTTTATCCTTATATTATTATATTTTCACTGTGGAGGTACAATACTTTTGAGCAAGACTAACCATCGTTTGTAAGGTATATAAGCCTTAGAGTCTTGGAACATTATGAGGAGCTAAGTTAGCTACACGAAATGTATTTGGCTGCAACTGTTTATGTGTTAGAGAAACGTGGGAGGAGGAGCTGAGTGCCTTCTTGGGCTACTCATTTGGTTGACTTGGTTAAAACCAAACCAAACCGAACCACTTACCCAATTAACCAAATTGAAGTAGTCTAGTTAACTAAACAAAAACAAAATTGCAATAGATAACCAAACCGAATTAATTGGGTTTGGTGTGGTTTTAACCGAACTGTAACCAAACTAACTAAAATGATAAATGATTCTTTCTATCATTAGTAGTGTTCATTCTTTAGTGTTTACTTTAATTATTCGTAAGTTTCATTAATGAAATAAAATTAATTTAGCACACTTTTAGGGGATAATTATAAACTTATCACAAAAAGTATGAATAATGTTCTAATTTGGGACGTTGAATTGTATGTACACAATATATAATATATTAAACTTTTATTAAACTTCCATTTCTTACACATACATAAATAAATTATTTTCAATAAATTGAGCCAAAATCATGATTTTATAAACCTTTGTTATATATCATGATAATAACTAGAAATAAAGGCACATGTACAATAAAAAAAGTGATACAAATATGATTCTTTCCATTCATTAGTTTATTTGGTTTGATTGGTTTTGACTGAAAACCAACCAAACTAATTTTGGTTGATTTTCATTTTCAACCAAACTACAACTAAACCGAACTAGCACCGAGAATAACTACCAAAATGAGTTTGGTTTGGTCATTTAACCAAACCATGCTCACCTTAGCTTACGGTTCACACCACTTGAAGACCATCATGAAGTCCGGGTATGAGGGCTTGATGCCCTGTATCAATGATGCTGTGTAATTTCTCTGACATTTTGATTATTGGTCGCATAGGATATGTGGAAAAAGGTAACCATGACCCTTCTTTAAATATTCGCATCATTTTTATGTAACTAATAAGAAGACCTAAGTTAATCACTTGACTAAGATTTTAGAATATGATGCATGCAATAACATGCTACCTCAAAACTATAGAGAGGGTGTGTTTCGTCCACAGTTCGGAGTGATCATCACATTTTGAAATCACTGGTCATAGTCGTAGGGGAGCTTTTGCCTCTGATACGGCTACCTACATGAATATTAAAAAAATGTTAGTAACAAGTTACAACAAGTTATTGGTCTGCAAAATAAAAGAACTATAATATCAAACTGGAAAACAAACTCAGTAGTTCATATTAAAATAAAATAAGAAGGGAATAGTACACCACAAGAAGAATCACACAACACCCAAAGGAAACTATACCTACGTGTGACCTGCAACTAATCGGACAACACCCTTTCTCATATCCTCTCCAATTCCACCATGCTCCTCTCCTATGAGCTCTGAAGGCAAGCCAAGTACACAATAGTCATGACATACATTGCAGAATACAGTACCCATAACCCTACACCTCTCTAGGTGTAAGAAGCTCATAGACACAGCAAGGGTGAAAATGACGCAGCAAGAAGAGAAAGTAGAGTATTGTGTTGATCCCATCGACAATGAAACAACTGGGCTCCTCAACAGGTCGTGCCCTGGAACTTACCCCTCTAAGTGAAACTTACCCGAAACAATCTCCAACAATCTCCCCACTCTCAAAATCGCAAAAACATAATATAATAATATTAGGCTTAGGTAGGGAATAATAATATTAATAGGCCTCTAGAAAGAAGACAACTTACAATAGATCTTTTGGTTTTCGAAAATAACTCAAAGATCTCATCCTCGAGGGTTATTAAACACGACATCTAAATGACCAGAATTAAGTGACTTGCAATAACACAACACCCCCCCCCCCCAATCAGATAAGAGTAAAATAAGAAATGAGCCCTAAAGGGACTTGGTCTCTAAGCTCCAAGCAATCTATCGGTGATCTCGAACTACATGACCTATAAACGAACCCAACTCAACATCTAATAGAATCTATATGATGCATGTAAGAAGATGCATGATCAAATGAGATAAGATTCATTTAAATTAATTGTTACATATATTTGTATATTATAACATATGCATAAAAATATAACATGAATGAATGAAAAAGAACAATAACAAAAGAATAGTGCAAGGGCTACCAAAATAGAAGATTTAACAAAACTATTGGTATACAAGTTCAAGGTTCCAGATCTGGTCAAAAGTTATAGACTTTTATCAAATGACAAAAAGAAGAGGATTAAATAGCAACATACTCAAAAGATATAGGGTTGACCACAAATTCGACGACAGAAATATGTACATCAAAGTATAAATGATGTACACGTACCTCGATGTGCAACCAACTTTGATGGCAAATTTTGGCGAACCCCAACGGACAATAATGTTGTGAAAACTCAACAAAAGGTGGAAGGATGATAGAAACAATTTGGAATTCAGGGTAGAAAGATTGTTTATAAAATCAAATTTTTTATAGAAAAATGATAAGACAAGGAAATAAGAAGACAATGAATCTTGGTATAGGGAAATGAAGAGGTGTATATGAATGCATGTATAATTAATAGACATGACCCACCATGTGGTATGATCTATTAATGTGACATGACTCATGATATCTTTATAGCTCTAGCTAAATTATACTTACACAAAGTTCTTGACTTTTGTAATGGTACAACTCCAAAGAAATCATTAAATGAGTATCAAATTGGTCACATACATAAAGTAGAAGACTATTAGGAAGTGGTGTGACAACAAGCTAAATGTCATATCAACTTAAGTATTTGATAACATTTTGATACTAAATGCATGACAACCCCCCCCTTAAACGACCACTCTAACGTGCAAACAATCACATTAACTAATTCTAAAACACAACGCATGCCGAATAAAACTACACCAATAGGCAGCCACATGAGCCAAAACCTTCCAAACTAAGGCACGAGCAACACCAAGTCTCCCTAGAACTGAGAGCCAAAAACTAAGCCAAACCAAATCGACCCAAAAGGCAAATTGGATCAAAACAAAGGTTGAACCAAACCGAACAAAAAATAAAATTCTAAGTCAAACGACATGGATTTTACATATACTCTCTACCTCTATTAGACCTTAGAATTTTAATATTCATACCAAGTTGATTTTCTAACTCAAGTTTCAAATTTTAAACTTATCCAAGATATCAAACTTTTTAGGAATTAAATGCACATATCTTTACTAGAAAAAACAATCAATAAATGTTATAAAATAAGATATACCTTTATGTGTCTTCACAATAATAGGACCACATATATCTTTGTGAACAGCCTTCAATAGAGATTCAACCCTCTTTCCCAAGGAAGCCCTCTTGATTTTAGCTTACCAACAATTCTCACACACATGAAACTCAGTTATTTAATTTAGGCAACAACCAATACTAATCATTGGGCATATTTTATTCATATTAACATAACCTAATCTCAATTGCCATATTAATGAACTAATAATTGATAAACAAGCAATAAACTCAGAATCAACCATTTTATTGTCATCATTAGAAGAAACATTGATTTTGTATAACCCATAAGGCAAAGTACTAGAAAATAAAACATTTTTTTATGGTTCACACTGGCCTTACCAAAAATAAATCTAGTCTCAAACCCCTTCTTATCCAGTTGAGAGATCGAGATCAAATTCCTCTTCATATTAAGAGCCCAAAGAATTGTAAAAATCTATAAAAATATAGCCTCACATCTAATACTTCCTAGGATAAGATTTAATACATAAGTGGGTATGTGCATATTTTTCTTCAATTTGGTTAATCGCTTTTGAAAAAATAACAAGGGCCATTAATTTGCACATTGGGCCGAGTCATTACATGTGGTATAAGAGCCGACTTAGAATTGTATTCAATAGTGGGCTAGACTAAGAAAGACAAAGTCTAAGAAACGAATTCCGTGGACAAAATTTCTTGGAGAAAGAAGGGTAAAATATAAGAAACCGAGAAGCCTATGAAAAGAATTTCGATGACGAAATTTTCTAAAGGTGGGTAGACTGTAATAACCCATAAAAAAATAGTCTCACATCTAACACATTTTAAGACGAGATCCAATATATAAGTGTGGATGTACCTATAGATCTTGAACTTGATTAATTACTTTTGAATAAATGACAAAGTCCATTAGTTTACATTTTGGGTCGAGTCATTATAAGAATATCTTTTAAGACAAAATTATCGCCATTCTTCAGCTAGACACGAATTGAACCTATACTAAGAATAACACAAAATGAGTTGTCATCCATATATAACCTATGCTTGCTGTTTTTCAACTCCTTGAGGTTTGAAAAACCTCTCTCAAATTTGGTACGTAAAGAGAAGCAACCAAATCTAATCACCAAGTCTTATCCTCCACATTTGAAAGGAGAACCTCAGCTGTCACACAAATAATATCCTTACCCTTTTTCCCCATCCTAGGGTTTACCCCCACCCTTACCAAGTTAGGGGCACTTGACTTTCACATGCCCCATCTCACCACACTTGAAGCATGAGCCCATTTTATTACCCG
Organism: Piper betle; assembly: GCA_033002965.1. NCBI lineage: Eukaryota > Viridiplantae > Streptophyta > Magnoliopsida > Piperales > Piperaceae > Piper > Piper betle. The sequence continues at coordinate 36,003 of JAURVB010013061.1, forward strand.
AACTCTATGCCTTTCCCTTGGGTTTGGACCCCTTTTCTTGGAAGTTTGCTCTTGCTAGGAAAAGAAATTTAGTTTAGAAGAATTAGCCCCTTTAGCCACATCTGTCACCTTGGAGTCTGTCATATTTTTCTTCTCTCCTTTGAACCTTAATATTAAGCTTGGCGGTGAGAGAATTCATACTCAGAACATGTGACATGTTCATATCAGATCACAATAGATTCCCAAGAGGCTAGCAAAGTGCTTATCATAGTCTTGACTTGGAATTGATAAGTTATGGAACAACCCAAGCTGGCCAATTCCTTTGCAATAACAAACATGCCATTTATATGATCCATCACATTATCAATTTCCTCCATCTTCATTCCTTTGTACTGAGCCAGTAACATCCAAATATGGCTTGAGAGGTCTCTCCATTGTTTTCGCCAACTTTCTTAAACAAAGCGTAAGCATTAGGATAATCCTCAAACAAGAGTTCCACATTAGGTTCCATAATAGTAAATATTATGGACCATGCCTTATTGTCATCTTTGGCATATTTTCCATAAATAATAATAATGTTTACTTCAGCAGTTTTAGGTGGTTCAGCCACACCTGATACGTGGCACAGTCAAGATGATCTTGGACGAGAATATGGCGGATGCACCTCTTCTATATCAAAAAATTATTTCCATTGAGCTTTTCTGTCTTGCTCAATTCTGCTGTAGTTGCTTTTGAGGCCATGAAGATAATAAAAATAGCTCATTGGGGACATAAACCACTTAAAAGATTACTCAGGGCCAAAACGATCAACAATAATTAATAAATATTAAAATAATCCAAAAATTATAGAAAATTAAAACTAGATTGGTTATTATTAATTACTTAATAACAATGCAATTTAAAAATATATATGATTAATTACACCCCTTGAGGGTAGTTTTGCAATTTCACCTTACAAACAATTATTATTATTATGATTATTATTACTATTATTACTCTTTAGTAATTCTATTAATAATTACAACACTATCAAACCAATGATCATGAAAATTTCAGAATACTAGTATTTACTAATCGTAAATAATTATACCAGTGGCAAAGTATAATTTCACAAGCAAGAACCCTACAAATTATAGGCTCCCATTCTACTCATGGGTTACAACTTGCATGAATCCAAATAATATTAACACTTTGGGAACATATATCTTCATCGCCTTGGTTAACTAAGGATGAGGATACCACTAAAGTGCGGCTCTAAGAGGGGGAGGATGGAGAGGATGTCACATGTTTGGCAGGGAGAAAGTAGACAGTGGGTGCATTTTGTCGGGTTCCACCTAAAGTAAGCTAGAAGGACCCACCTAAAAATTCCACATGGTGCACTTTGGCTAAGCGATGATTGATGGCATGACAGCATCCAGCGTTGGTAACAAACTGACAATGTGAATATGTAACACTCCTTAATTAATTAATTTTTTAGCGCCTGCCCTGGGGGGGGGTGTGGAATTGGGCCGGGGAGGTTATTTTTCAATTCCTTGTGTGAATGGTTATGTGGTTAATGTTGTCGTGTCTGTCGAGTCTCAACGTGTGTTAGATTAGGGATTGTTACCCTAGAGTCTCAATGTGTGTTAGATTAGGGATTGTTGCCCTAGAATAAAAAATCAAAAAATCGGAAACAAGAATCAAACAAACAAAATTGAACACCATTTAATTTCATTATTGATGACAAAGCTGTTCTAGTCGCAACAGCTAGAGGTTACATTGCAGCATTCTAACACTTGCAGAAGCAGTACCGTTTGTTGTCCTTAATCACGCAAATGCCGTCTCTGTCGCATCCCTTGAGGCAACTCTCCGCGCACTTATCATGCATGGCCGCCGATTCGGGATCACACAATGGTTCTTCATAGTATGTGCAACACTTAGCCGAGGTAGGAAATGCAACAGACAGGGAACCTATAATAGAGGTAACTAAAATCAAACATAATTGTAATTTAAGGATTAAACAACAGCTTCAAAGGAAATGAAACTGTGCTCTTTTAAATTACCAGCAATTAGCAAGAACATGAAGAGGAAAGTGAGGCCCATCACTCCAACTTTGGCCATTTTGATGATCTTTATAGTTAATAAATCTCTACAATAAGTGGCTTAGCAATGTAAACTTGATAGAATTGTGGATAATAGAGGTTCGTTTATGAAAAACTAAATTAAATATAATTATTTTGTGTACCTTGTAGCAGAATATACTAATTAGATGTCCTCAGAAACCAAACTTTTCACAAATAGCCTTCTCAAATTTTTATATGCTTACAACTTTATGTAGGGGTCTTATTTATAGATGATAGAAAAGACTTCTCCCCGATCATATCTTAAATGATCCCTAACTTCAAGGATCACAAATTTGGTTCAATGGTCCTAAATATTAGATAAATCTCATGAATATTTCCAACATTCATGTATAAAGATTAAGTTAGATGTTCCCAAAACAGTGGAGGTACCTAATAACTATGTCCAACAGTCATGTGCATAAATTCGGTTCAATGTTTTCAAAAAGTGGGCATATTAAAAAATTGTGTCCAACCGTTGATTGAACATGAATTGACTTTCAAGACCTAAAGCAGGTTAAATCTAATGAAGAAGGATGATATTAGTGTGATGGCGGATAGCAATTTTACAATGGAGAAATAAATCAAGGGAGTTTAGGCAAAAACAAAATAAAATAAAATAGGAGTGTAAAACCTAGGCTTTTGCCCGATGGTGTTACCATCGGTTCGGTTTTTATCTAGACTATAACGACCCAATTTAAAGAACAATAAAATGCTCCTACGTTATCGTTTCAAAAGTAGGTAACTGAAGTTAAAAAGCATATAGTTCATTTATATTTATAAATATGATCTTACCTCATATGTATTAAATTAGGGATTAATTGAGGGATACTAAAATTTACCAACCTTAGGAAATTTTGTCCTTGAAATTTCTATTCATGGCCCATAACTAGCCCTAGCCCACGTCCTCCTTTGACCTGTGACGAGCAGCCTAGCCTACGTCCCTAATCTAGCTCACCCCATCTAATGTAGAACTAAGTTGCTATAATACTATTTGTAACGAACCAATCCAAAGTGTAAAATAATGAGCTTAAGTCATCTATCCAAAAGTAGTTAGCAAAAGTTGAAAGTTTATAGACACACCCGATGGAATAACATGTAGCAATGACGTTTAATTGCTTCTTTTATTTTGAGACCCGTCGAGTCATACTTAGATGTTAGAACTGTGTCTCTTGCCAGTCTAGTTTTTTTGCCACATGTTTGGTATCCTTTTAGTCGATCCTAGCCCCTGCGAAACCTGTGGTGCGGTTCCCTAGGGTGATTGACACCCTAGGTAAACCCTAGGTGCATGAATACTATACCTAGTGCAAGGCAAAGGCACCCTGCTGTGCCCTTCTACTGGTGCCTTATGGTTTTCAAGTCCTAGTTTCGATGCAAAGGAACCTTGCCAATGCCCTTGCTCCCAAATTAGAGTTTTCCTTCATTTTTAGCTACTTCAAAAAGGTAAACAGCGCCCTTGCCCCCAATCGCGTGACCGCCTTTATGTGCGGTTTAGTTCAATAGAGTGCATGCCTGGCCAGTTTGGCTAACCATTGTCCAGGTTGGCAGAGGCCACCACAAAGGCGCCTTGTCAGTGCCCTTGCGCTGAGTTCAGATTTTTACCTATAAATGGGGCTTGATTTCCACCCTTTTTGAACCTTTACCTATCCTCTCTAGCCTTCCCTTCCTCCCTTCCTTCCCCACTTCCTCCTTAGCCTTAGCCCACTCCTAGCAAGACAAAGCTCCTAGGATTGTACGTCTTGAGGTAGGAAGCCCCAAGAGACCCTTGGACATATAAGAGGTAAATGTTTCACCATTCCCCTCTCCCCGTGTGTATCATATCATTTTTATCAAAGTTTTCATATACAAAGATGCTTCTTAGGAGTAGTTTTGCTTTAGAATCACATCATTTTCATGCTTATATTTATAGTTATGACTTTTCAAAATGAATGTGTAAGGATATGCACTTTTCTGTGGTACTCCATTTTGCATGATTTATGATTTTCTTGTTCATAGGAGATACATGTTTTAGGACGGATATTTTTCTGGTTTGGCTTGTAAGGGCATATATGGGTAGCAAAATTGGCAAAAAGTGACGGCTGTTTCTAGTAGCCTACTAGCTATTTTATCCTAATTTGTCCACCCTATTTTAAGTCGTATTTGGATGCTATCTTTTGCATTCTTCTTGGTTGGTTTCTTAGCTAATTCTCTCTAAAATACCACGCTAAATAAATCTCATTATGGGTTTGAACATAAACCCTAAATATGTTGTATGCTTGTTATGTCTTGTTGTGATATGCCATGCTCTAAGATAGTGCTCTATGTTGAGCCAAATAAAAGATTTAATATAAATTTGTAAAAATGATATATAGACTTAATAAGTGTTTACTAGAAACATGTAAACTTTGGTTAAGTTTAAAAATCATTAGCTAGTCAGTTAATCTAGTTTTCTAAAGTATACAAGAATGCATGGTAAACCCTAGTTCCCTAACTCTAGATGTAAAATCTGAAAGCCTAGTTGGTTGGTGGTCAAATCCCATGAAATTCCACCCAGGCTTGAGGTTGTGTCCTAGAAACATCTACCTAAAATTTTATGGCCAATGGTCATCTATATTTTACCGTAGAAATTCCCCAAACTATGTAGGTCCAGGAGTTCTAGAAATGACCATGGCAATACCCCCAATTCCATAATCTACTTAGGGTCCAATACTTGGAATTTGGATAAAAATTATAAGGAATAAAAGCACAGAATAGAGGATAACTATCCTAGTTTACCCAAGTTCATTTGGAGTCTCCAATCTTATGAACGAGCCTTAGGAAAATTAGTGTGCAGCCTAGAAACACTCTTCCCATCACCTTAGTCATACTTTAGTGGGTCTAGTTTGTCAAGGTGGCTCATAGATCAGTACTTAGAAATTTTTGTGTCTAACCCTTACAGTGTCAAGGCCTACCATTCCAAATTTCATCCCATTTGCAGTTCGTTTGGCTCATCCAAAAAATCATCAGGTTAAACCCACTCGATTAATTAGGGTTTGGTGATTAGAGTGTTTATTCACTAACTATACTAGAAACCCCTAAACGATAATTAAAGTTACCAAATGAGGTTTAACAAGCAAATATGTGGGATATTTTAGTTAATTAAGTTTGTTAATGGTTGTGTATGTATTGAGGCTTTGCCTCGTTTTGTGCTCCAGTATGATTAGTGAGTGATTAGAGCTTCTTCCAATGGTTAGGATACGTGGAGTGAGCTTGCCGAGTTAGGATGTAAAGTTCAATTCATCCAGGTCTGTAACTCTACGTCATCTTCTTCTTTGATCATTGAGAGTAAGATTTCACCAAGTTTTAGATGATAGGATAGTAATAGTAGCATTTTATTGGATCTCACTAATATCGGGCAATTTAGCTGACCTTTTTGTAGTTTAATAAAACATAAAGTACCCTTGCTAGTTTTCGAACCTAAGCTCAATAAAGATATTATAAGATCCCTACCCAATCCTATTATAAATTATTATGAGGGTTTGGAAGTTTACTTGTATGTTGTCCATGCTTAGAATGCCTTACTAATTCGTTAGCCTTGCATAGAATGCCAACTCATTGTGTGACATCTTCGTGCTTAGATAGCCGGTTCATTTCATTGTATTTCATAACTGAGCTTAGTCTGTTGGTTCATTCCATTACATTACTATGCTTAGCGTACCAAAACATCATACCGCATTACTAAGCTCAGTGTGCCAATTCATTTGAATGTTTGAGAGTGCTTAGCGTGCTTCTCATCCTCCATCTATTGCTTTGTGATTAATTCTGAAGTTTTAGCATTATTCGTGTGTACAAGATGGCCAATTTATCTGATTGATGTATTAGTAGTTATTTTTCAAACCAAGAATCAATTTGTTTGATTAATGATGATTTTCTTCATACACATATATTTATGAGATTCCTTGGTGATGACAAGCGTAGGTAAACGGACAGGATGGCTCATGGTGTGTGACTGCACTTATGTTGTTTTGTATTATGTAGGAACTATTTGTATTCTGTTATGGAATTGTACGATTATAAGGGCTTCTACCTTAAATAGCACCTTGCAGCTTATATGGAGATAGCTTAAATGTTGGGTTATTAACTATGTGCGCTTGTGCTTTCTTTATAAAAATTATTATTATTATTATTATTATTATTATTATTGTTGTTATTGTTATTATTATTATTATTATTAATGTTATTTTTATTATTATTATTATTATTATTATTATCATTCAAGGTGATAACTTTGGGTCAATATCTAACATTAGTCTATAGGGTGTGTAAGGCTAAAAGTCCCAAAACTTATGTTGGAGCAACCAAGATACGCTAAACTTATTTGGTTGCAGTTGTGTGTGCATTGAAGCAACATGGATTGGAGAAGCTTACGGGTCATACTGCTAGAAGAATTTATGTGAAGACCAAGTGTTCGTGTGTGAGACCCTAGCACTTGAAGAATGCCCTATGATAGAAGTTATTTCTAGTGCGTGTTTAGGGTATATGGAAGAAGTAACCATGACCCATGTGACTCTATCCTTAAGTGACTAATATTATTTATTAGGTTACCTAATTAAAAAATGGAACTAAGTAGAATAACTCGAACATGTTTAGCAATATTAAGTTCCAACATCCAAGTTATGGGAGGGGCGCCTGTTGTGCCCTCGCTAGGGTATCTGGCCTATGTTGTCATTGGGAGTGTGCATCTAGATATGTAAAGTCATAATCTTAGTTGCACGGGAGGTGTTTTCCATCTTATGCTTCCTTGAAGGTTGATATCTCCTTCCGCTATGTTAGTCTAAATAAGTAGTCCAATAAATAGCTTTCCAAATTATAGCATCATAGTTCGGTCTGCACCTGTGCTGGATTGGGGTATTATAAGGATTCTGAAAAAATGAAAATGAAAAGGAATGAAAATATAAAGTGTGTTGGAAATTGGTGCTTACATGATATATTGTGAAAGCTTGTGCCTGTTAATTAGGGTGTTTGTGGTGACAAAAAGAAATTTGGGAAGTAAATTGAATTTTGAGTTGATGATTAATGGGGATATTGTGGTTTAATTTGTCTTAGAGTTGGAAGGATTCTTGTGCTAAGGTGTGTCTCTTGTTAACTTGTTAACCATTGTTAGCCTTAGTCTAGGCCCAATACAAACGTGAAAAGTTTTAAGATCCCAATTGATCAATGAGGAACCTACTTTTGTCGATAGGAGAACAAAACTTGGACTTGTGGAGATATTAATCTATGTATATTTGATGGTAATATAAACTTATATGGGTTGAGTTGGAAGATAAGTAGACATTTACACTTTGAAATATAAGGAATTTGTTTGCAACTTTTAGTGAGAATTAGATGTGTTATGAAGCCTTTGGATTATCAATCATTTGATCTTAGAGAATTGTGTATATATAGCTTTAGTGAAAATTTTATGACTTACTTATTGGATGGTTTGCGCAAATTAAAGAAGCTTGTAGAATCGAGTCGATAGACTAGTAAAAGCTAAACTTTGAGGGTGTGATAAGCATCTCAAATATGTAATTATGCCATATTTTTATCAATTACTTTGTTAAGACTTGAGTGATTTATTGCCTAGTTGTGACTTTATAGGTATTTATCGTAATTTTGGAATAGTAGGATGAAAATGTCAAATAAGATAAATTTAGATCTACTTTTTTATTGACTTTGAGTTTACATGTAGGAGTTCAAGTCCAAGGAGAAAGAATAAATATTTTAGGAGGGAATGAAGAGAGTAAAAAGAAACAAGTTGTGGTGCATTGTTATGGTTCAAGTGCATGTTTAGATTCCCTAGGATTTAAAAATTAATATATTGAAAGGTATAGTGAGCAGAGGTAAAAGATTCTATTCCCTAGGATTTTATGGGGTAAAATTCATTCTCTACGATTCCAATGGATGTTATTTGCATAGGTAAAAGATTTATTTTTCCCTCCGTATGATTATTGCTGTTGGTTTGTCTATTCTATTTTAAACTTAATGATTACAATAGATTGGCCACATGTAAGGGTGCTAATAGCTTGATGGAGCTCGAATTCATTTGATATTCAGCTCGGTTTGTTCAACTCAAATCAAGCAAGTACAAGCATGATCGCCTCCACTCAGCTTGATTCGACTCAAAGCTTGATATTTTCTATCAGATACAATAATTCATTTATTTTTTATATAGTCATTTAAATAAAATATAATAAATAATTAAATATAATTTTATTATAAGAATAGTTTTCACTATAAACTTATTATTCTCTTTCCAAACAAACTATTAAACATATAATTGAGTCAAATTTTAACTATTTTAACCATCATAATAAATTTTATCTAAATTTATGTTAAAGAAAGAGCAATATCAGCTCCAATTATGGGATTTAAAACATTTAAAATTAAAAAATTAATTAAAAAACTGGTTATTTTGAAAGCTACGCCCTCTTCTTTTTAACCCATTTATACTTAACTTTTTAATCCATTTCTTGCTACTTTTATCCACCATCTCCTACTCCTTGATATATGTTGGATTTCTTGAAAAGAAGATTATTTTGTTATTCACAACATGATTTGGGAAAGTTCTTGGCGGTCTAATAAATTGAGAAGACATCTTATTGCTGCACTCATGAAGAAGATGTTGGTCTGTTGTATCCTTGGAGTGTTGAACCATGTTTTGATGTGTCAACATTTCAAACTCTCTAAGTATAAATATATGAGTCTTATGCACCAACAAAGAAATCAAAACTTGAAGACCTAAAGTTTAGTTGAAGTCTTATGGAAGATTGGCGGTAACTTTGGCTAAAGCTTCGGCAGCCAAACGATGCAAAGATTTGGATTAAGTGTGAAGACAGAGTTTAGCAGACACTTCGGTAGAGTGTTCGGTAGCCAAAAGTCAAGTGGGAAGCCCTTGGCTTGATGTGGTGAACTTCGCCAGAGCTTCGAAGGATGTATGGTCAACTGATCTTCTATGAGGGAAGAGGGTGAGATGAAGTAATGAAGACATTGGCAAAGTTTCAGCAACTAAATTTGACATTGGCAATGGATAGAAGACTAGTGAATCTTGAGTGGAGACTTTGGCAAACATCTTCCTCAATTGAAGGAAAACTGAAGCTTGTTGCTCGTTCAAATGTATGATGGGCAGACAATTAGGCATGCCTTTCGTTTGCCAATCATCCTTAAAATTTCCAGAACTAGCCGTTGAAAAAAATGAACTTTTGGGATTCAAAACCCAACTGCTTTAGAATGGGCATTGGGGGTTGTGTTTAGAGAAACTTTTAATACTATTGCACCAATAGAATTGTCTGAGAACTCTCGAAAGCTCAAGCTTGTACATAGGATTGATAGGACCTTCTAGCTTGTATTTCTAGTGCTTTGATATGTGCAAATCCTACATGAATGACGTATTGAGGCAATGCTTAAGTATGTGAGTTTGATTTGTAAACTCCTAAGGTGTTTAGAATGTATGAGAGCATTTGGCTTAGTGAACAATGGTGTTTGCATTAAAGACTCCTTTGGCTTAAGGTGTGAGCTTGGTGAAGGAGAGCTGATTTCAAGTGGTAGTTGTTCCTATGGTGTTAGGAGCTGGTTGTAAGGTCCATTGACATTTGGTACTGGTGAAGCTCTAAGATGTAGGAGTGCATGCTTCCTAGGCACTTGGTGGTGTTGCCTGTCGTTATAAGTGTACAAGCTAATTGTCATAATGTAGCTAAGAAGACTTACCTAACTAAAAGACTTGGTGGACTAGAATAGAAGAGTAGGAGTTTTGAACTTCTTAAGAATTCTCTTGTGTCTTCACTCTTCCCTTATCTCTTTGTATGCGTGCTTTTTTTTTTTTCACCTTATTGTATACTTCACCTAGTTCTCTTTGTTTGACTTGATCACTTTAGAGAACTAAGTGAACAAGGTCAAGGTCATTTAGAAACTTGTACAGTTTGATTTATTCGCCAGAGTGTCTATGTGAGTTTCAACATGTGCTTGTTGCATCACAGACCACACTTGTTTGGGTTATTTGCCTCGATTATTATTCATTTATGCTTATTGTAATTACCTTACTAGTGTTCAATGATTTTTGCTATTTGTCCATTGATGAGATCTTATGAGGTTTTATAATTGTCCATTCATGAGATCTAACTTGTTTATTTAGTGATTTTAATTAGCTCTCTCTCTCCAAAGACATCTTGAGTTGGTATCAGAGCTTGGAAACTCATGATGGACAACTTCAACACAAGGTAAATCGAGGGGATCCCCACTACTAGACCACCATTCTTCAATGGGTCCAACTAAATCTTTTGGAAGACCAGTATGAAAATTTTCCTATCGTCTAATGATTTTAATGTTTTAGAGAAGAAGGCTTACATTATCAATGCCAAGGCAATAAATGCCCTCTATTGTACCTTCAATGAAATAGAATTCAATAGATTAAACTATGTTTATGTTATTCATTCAATCAATTATATGGTTCACAAATAGAGATTGAGAAAGCAAACAGCCAAAGACTAGTTACCGATAGTTTATTTTCCTTTAAACAAATGTTTGTGCAAAAACATTATATAGTAAAACATGGCACATAAAGGAAATAAATATAAATTAGATTATATAGATTTTGTGCAACAAACACATCCATTCATTGACAAAACATAAAATCCAAGATTCAAATTACAGTCTAACCAAAAGGCTTGCCATTGGTGGACTTGCTTTTCCCACAAACTAAGAATTGAAACAATAAAGAAAACAAATATTGTCCTCGTCTATGATCAGGTAAAATTTTGGCATCTTTCCAATTTACAAACGAGACTCCACCTGATCAAGAAGAGTAAGCGAGGGCTTCTTTTCCTTCCTTTCCAAAAGGAAGAGAGGGGAGTTGCATAGGGAGGTGGTGATGGCAGCTAGATCTGCTGCCTTGTCCATGAAAGCCTTAGTCGTTGTCTTGTCAATGAAGGGGTTGGTTGAACCATGCTTACTGATGAAAAGCAAGAGAAGCAAGGAGGAAAGGTGACTGCAAGAAGGAATTAGATCTGCTCTTTGTTGAGAAGTTAATAAAAAATGTTTGGCTTCGAAAGGGAGAATAGGGACAGGACGTCAAATGTCAGGCAGGAAGAATTATCATGGGTGTTTTCAGTCTCCGCAACCCATCTCAAAATGCCAAGTGGTGCACTTCAGGAAAGGCCTACCACCAATCAGCGTTAATAATATCATCCACAACCTCATCCTCAAAGCCTTTCAGACCATAGGAATATATAATACTCAATAAATAATTAATTTTTTGGCCTGTAGGGTAATGACAAGTTATAACGATCTAAGGGCTGGCCGGTGGGCATTCAGTTCATCGTGGGAGCAGTTATGTGATTAGTGTTGTTTGAGTGTGTTGTAAACGTGTGTTAGATTAGGGGAAGAAAATAACAATCAATCGAAAAAATTGAGCACTATTTATTTCATTATTGATAATAAAGTTGCTCCAGTCACAACAGCCAAATGTTGCATTACATTGCAGCATTCTAGCACTTGCAGAAGCAATACCGTCTGTTGTCCTTAATCACACATTGGCCATCTTTATCGCATCCATTTTGGCAACTCACTGTACACTGATCATGCATGGCCGGCGATGTGGGGTCACACAAAGGTTCTTCATAGTACGTGCAACACTTGGCTGTGGTAGGGAATGCAACAGAAAGAGAACCTATAGTAGAGGCAACTATCATGAAGCATAATTGCTCTTCAAGGACTAAACAATAACTTCAAGGAAATGAAACTGTGCTCTAGTGAATTACCTGCCATAAGCAAGAACATGAAGAGGAAAGTGATGCCCGTCACTCCAGCTTTGGTCATTTTGATGATCTTTATGGTAAATAAACCTCTACAATAATTGGCTTAGCAAAGTAAATTTAATAGGCTTGTGAATAATAAAGCTATGTAATATGAAAACTTAATTAAATATACTTAATATGTACCTCGAAGCGGAATATGATAATTAGATGTCCTCACAAACCAAACACTTTACCAAAACCCTTCTCAACTTTTTGGTACTTAAAGTTAGTAGGGGTCCTATTTATAGACAAAAGATGAGACTTCTCCCTGATCTTATCTTAAATGATCCATATCTTGTAGGATCACAAATTTGGTTTAATTCAATGCTCTGAGTATTTATTAAAGAAATTATACATAGATATACAGAATACTTAAAGTTAGAATTACATAGATTAATATTAAGCATCTTTTTAGTTCACATTTATTTTCCTATAATTTATTTTCTTACGAGAAGATGTAAGGTTAAGAATTATCCGGAATTCTTACCTAAAGTTTAAATACATAACCATATTGATATTCTTTAAACCTTAAATATATAACCATCAAAGTAAATAATAAATGATTTTGGTACCATAGTTCCAAGATATCCAAAATTCATGTATAAAGATTTGGTTAGATGTTCTCAAATAACGGATGTATATAATAGACTATGTCCAACAATCACACAAATTTGGTTCAATGTTTTCAATAGTGGGCATATCTGAAAACTCATTGATTGAACTGAATCAAATTTCAATGTGGTACGTAATCAAAGTTTGCATGGAAAATTTGTCTTGAATGGTTGTGAACCGAATCATAGACTGTGCACATATTCAATTAGTAATCTGTTTATATCAGTCCAATACTCCCAATATAGTTTATTGAAAATGTATTTTTATTAAAAAAGATGGTTTAAAAATAAATTTTACTCTTTTCTAATATATCACCCATTGGATTGCAAGTTTAATTTGGATTTACTAGCTCATGTTCTTACCTTACTACATGTGTAACGTAACGACATTTTCCATTTAGCTTTACTTGATCTTATTTTTTCTATTGTTGTTTCGTCCTGGCACATGTTTAAACCCTTTCAGATCTAAAGCAGGTTAAATATAAGAAGAAGGATGATATTAGTGTGAAGGCGGATAGCTATTTTACGATAGTGAAATAAATCAAGGAGTTTAGGCAAAAAAATAAAGAAAGACTTTGAAAGAATGAAAATGAAAAATCATGAAAAAAAGTGTGTGCAAGTTGTGCTTATAACTAGTTAATTTCAGTGTTTGCGATGAAAAGAAAAGAAAATTGGCAAGTAAATTGAAGTTTGAGTTGATGAATTATAACAATCCAATTTGGCTGGAAGAACCGACCGAATTTTGATATTATAATTTAGAAAGCTATTCATTGGATTAGTAGCCTACAAATTTTTCAGAAGCGGATCTCAACCCTCCTTAACGAGGCTTAACATAATAATCTTACTAGGTTTTTATACAATGCATGCTGATCATACTACCATAAGAAGACTGATACACTTAAGGTTTATAATATAAGCACTCCGATTCACTGGAGAGGCAACACTTCCTGATAACAAAAAGGGTGAATCTATAGATGCAATAATCACTCCCAGTTACACGAAGGCAACACCCTAATGTAGTTACAAAGTTGAACTTTCATAATGTGAATGTATGATTTGGTTCTTACATTTAATTTCAACCTTAAGTTAGGTAATTTATTCTCAGATGATACTGATCTTGCATAAAATACTAGTAGCAAATCGCTCAACAATGACTGAAACTTAGTGATTGTAAAATCCAGCCATCTGCCCAAGGGTTTCATTGTCAGGTCGGTTGTTATCCGAAATGGGTTAGTAGGGTCCAGTCCTTCTTATTGTGGTTCGTGTAAGGTATGGTTTATGTTTTCCTAGCCTCAGCCTCCTTTAGTGCTTAGTACACTTGTTTGGATGCTACACGCGTAACCTTTTTATGTTTGGTTCAGTCAAGTTGTATATAGTTAGATGCTAGGACCATGTCATTTGCATGTCTATTGTGTGCTTAGCATGTGTTTGATAACCTTTCAAACTGTCGTAACCCCTTTGGGACCAGCATTGCAATTCTCGAGGTTCGCCCAATCGCTTTAGGGTAAAAACCTTCAATTTTTGGGTTTTGAGCAACCCAGCTCATACTTCTTTAGTTAATCCAACTTATATTTCTTTAATTGACCCAACCCATACCTCTTTCTCTAATCTAACTCATTTCTCTTTAGGTATGACACTCATACCTATGACATCACCAAGCCAACCACCTTTTCTTTTATAAAACACATCCCTTCCTGACCTCCAATGACCTTCTTCTCCTCTCCATGGCCTTCTTCTTCTTCCTTGGAGCTCTTGGCACCCTCCTTCAACTATCTAGAATCCTGGAGTTCTAGGCTTTGAGGTTGGATGCCTCAAAAGACCTCCCATTAGTCTTTCATCGCTAGTTTTAGGTTTGTGTTGCCTTTGTTGCTTGTTATTTGATATGTATTGCTTGCATTTTTTTGTGCTTCCATTTTTATAATATTTTTAGAATATATATAGGCTTGTTAGGATAGTTTTGAGGAATCATTTATCTTATTTGGCTGTGTAAATAAATAAACATTATTTTTATAATGTACGAAGGTCACTGATCTGCACTATTTCAAAATAAAAAACATATATTGGCACTTTGATGTTACATTTGCACGATTCTTATATTTTTGCAATCATAACATGTAGATATTCAACTTTTGTGTTGGGTCATTTACCAGCCATGCCCTAGAATTTACATATATGAGGGTAGAATATGAGGAAATATGACAACTTTCATAATTACAGTAGCATAAGCTCCCATTTCTCCAATTTTCACTCTGTAACCTTATAGGATATGTTGATTCACATGTGATTTTGTTCATGGTGATGTTAGGAATTTGTGGTAAAATTTTAAACCTAATCTAAGCACTAACTAATTATAAACATCACTCTGAAGTACACCTTATGTTTGTTGTTTTGTTTGTGATTGTGAGCATAATATGTGCTTTTGTTATAGTTAAGCTAAAAATTTTAAGTTAATAGAATTTGATAAAAATATATGAGGCTCTTCTATGTGTCTACTTGAAATATATAATTTTGGGAATAGGTAAAAATCATCTATGTATGTTTCAGAGGTATTTGCATGGGTAGTGTAAAGATGGAGGGTGAAAACCCTAATTTTTATTCATTGTAGCTGCAAATTACCTTAAAATAAGTTAATGGTGTTGGATTTGAGTGAAACCATAGCTTACCCTATGTCTGAGTAGCACTGTGACAAATTTTGGGCCCATTTGGGTAGGTTCCCAATTTTATTTATGAATTTCTATGTTGTTAAGGTCTAGATTGCTATAGAAACAACCCATCCAATGGCCCAACTTGTAAAATCCACTTAGACCTATTTGCGAAGTAAATTGGAGCAAACTCAGATTGGGCTAAGCTTCATGTGTTAGTTGACTAGGTCCACTAATCCAAGCCCATTTGGACTCCTCTAGCCCATAAATGAACCCTTACAAAATTAGTACGTTGCCCAGGAACACTATTCCATCACCAGAGGGCAAAGTTTAAGGGTTCCCCTTGATTGGCTAATGAATTAGCCATGGTGGAATTTACTTATCAACCTTAAAGTGTGAGGGCCCACCCATCTAAATTTCAGCCCATTTGAACATCGTTAGGCCATCCAAAAAATCATTCGGTAAGCCCATTTGATTAAAACCCTAGAATTGATTAATGCAACTAGGTGAACATGAAACCATAACTTTAATTTAAGTTACTTAATAAAGTTTAGCACTTCACTTATAACCTAATTAAGTTAATTAAGTGATGTTTTAGTGTTGATCTTGTGGGGGGCTTATGCAGGAGAAAGAGCTAAGAGGCCATGACTGTAGTTAGTTTTGTTTGACCACAGGCATTGGAAAGACAAAAGAAAGGGTGCATATGTGGATAAGAAGTTTGAGGCTATGACCGTATGTTTTCATATGTTATTCTATTTCTGTTTCTTATGTAGGAGTAAAGTCAGGTACACAAAATGTATTTGGCTTCAGATGTTTTTGTATTAGAGTAACCTAGGTGGAGGAGTTTACAGCTCACACCACTTGAAGACCCACGTGAAGTCTGGGTATTATGTTAGATGCCCTGATACTCGATGATGCTAGGTAATTTCTATGACGCTTTAATTGTTGCTCGCATAAGGTATGTGGAACTGGTAACCACGACCCATGTATAAATACTCGTATCATCTTAATTTAACTAATAAGACAACCTAAACCTATTATTTGAACTAAGTAGTAAGAATATGATGCATGCAACAATATGCAACCTTAAAACTATAGAGGGGGTGTCCTTCTACATTTAGGAGTGATCATCGCATTTTTAAAGTTAGAACATAATGCCGTAGGGAAAGTTCTGCCACTATTATGGCGAGCGTTGTTCATATTAGATTCCTTTAAGTCTAAGATCCAAACTTTGCACTCATTCTATGAAAGCAAAGCATGATGTCTGTCTTAAGCCTCTACGGAGGGTTGAAATTTGCTTCCGTAAAGTCTGTACTCTATAGCTTAACAAGTAGCTTCCAAATTATAATATCATGATTGGTCCGTCCTTTCAGGCCAAATGAGGTGTTAGAACTTGGTATCAATGCCAACCTCTTGGACTGTTAAGGTAGAACACTTTCAAAATGCATGTATTGTACATGTGTTGTATGTTGTATAGTATGCTTATATGATATGTTATATTCGTGCATGCCCACCACCCTGAGTTGATCCACAGCCTAGCCGGCAGGTATGTCTTTATGTGTATTTTTGCTAACCTCCCTTTTGGTGCTTCCAGCAGACAGTTTGTGTGAGGCAATTTGAGAGCCATAGTTTGTAGTCGTATGTGTCAGTTAGTCTATGGTTAGTGTTAGTGGTCAAATAGTTTGAGTAGATAGTAGGTGGACACTGAGGTAGACCGCCGCTATGCCATATGACTTCCACTAGTAGGAGATCCCCAACACCAATGCAAGGGTGGGTGGCGGATCCCCAGACAGAGATACTTAGGGTCCTGCGAGAGGAGCAGTAGGCCCTAAGGGCAGAGGAGATGGACGACTAGCAGTGGTCTCGTGAGGGGATAACTAGGCTATTGGATATAGTCCGAGAGACGACCATAGCCATGGCCTGACTGGAGAAGAGGCCAACAGGGGCAAAGACATCTGTTGAGGCCTTTGAGCCAGAGTGAGTACCACCACCGCTATTGCAACCATCTCAGTATACTCATATTCCACCAGTGCAACTAACTATAGGGCTGTATGAGACTCTTAGGGATGCTAGTAGGAGTTCCGCTCTCATGAAAGGCTGGCATTGAGGTGGAGATAGCTAGACCCCATTATTTTGTTGTTGGAGAGGGCTCAGGCAGTCAAGGCCCTGAGCAGCCCCATCACACTAGAGAGCGTTGGGATATTTAGTGATTCCTAAAGAACTGGGTTTTCTCTATATGGGAGGGTATGTCAGTAGTGGAGTACCAATCTAGGTTCCATATGATGGAGAGGTTTGCCCCGAGTAGCTTCACATCAGAGAGGGAGAGTGTAACTCCCTGATTTTGGTTCACCTAAGAATCGAATAAAAAATATTACGATCGAGTCAAATCATGTTTAAAGTTGTTTGTTGGTACGACTCGGTCGATGAAATAGATCGAAACAACCTCCTTGGTGTCATGAGAATGGAAGACACTATTAAATACTCATCAAAACAAATCGTATATAAATAAAAGTAAAAAGTAAATAACTCTGCTAAGCTTAAGTGTGTGAAATGTTTATCTGTCCTCCCACTAAAGTCGACTCAGCATTTGCAAAACCTACATATATTATATGAAAAACGTCAGTAACGAATGTTACTTGTCCACAAAATAACTAATACACACTAGAAAATGAGTATTCTATTACCCACGAAAAGTTATGAAACTTCAAGATTTCCTCACACTAGGTGGTAAGCAACGTACTTAAGTAAGTGCCGGTTCACATGCATGACTAATATTCATATTCATACATACAACACTTATATCCTCACATCTTCTATATTTCACCCGCCGTTGTACTCGAGTGGCAAAAGAACAGTGAAGTTAGTGCCACAAATTTAGGAAATGTGCTGCATTACGCGGTACCCTCATACACCACACTACCTCAGGGTTTCAAGGAGTACTAGTGTGATTCATACATATCTTTATACTGCTCACTACCTTATTTTGAAATCTGTAAAAAAGCACGTACACATATAATAAGTTTGGGAAAGAGGCTTATAACATATATTTATTGAGCTTTAGTTCGAAAACCAACAAGGGATCCATCCTTTTAGTTTTATTAAACTTGTGTAGAAACACGACTAAATGACCCGACATCAGAGGGATCCGATAAAACACCGCCGGTGTCGCCCTTCATTTAAAACATGATTAAACTCTACACGCAGGGAGTCAAGCAAAGAGGGAGAGTCTTATGGATCTGTGGCCCAATCTCGAAGAGTATCTGCACACTATAGTGAGATCGGACTCTGAAACATACATTGAAACCCACTACTAAGTAAAATAATAGCATCTCTATATGATGCATACTCGTGGTGTGTGCTTATATCATCAATAGATCATAATAATTAAAACATTGGTAACAAATCTATAATTAAACATGTGGCACAAAAATTGAGACATAATAATAATAAAAATAAATTAATAAATAAACAAGAAAATACACTCATAGATAATTAGATAAATAATAAATACATAAACATGAACAATACTCTAATCATAAAATAATAATATAATTATAGTATATAAATATAAGTGTAAACACGAGTAAATATCAATACACTTGTGTTAGCAAACATATAAATAGATAAACAAACAAACAAACAAATAGTTAATACTCATTAATTATGAATATTAATAATATCATAGACATACAATAAAAGACTGCATAATTAAATACAAATAAATAATAATATACACATAACGAATATATATATAAATATACAATTTATTAAACATAATAAGACTAATATTAATAAGTAAATATTGTATTAATAATAGAAAATAATCATGTAAACATTCATCATATATGATAAACATACGATTAAAATAAATAAATTATAATAAACAAATAAATAAATAAAATAATGAATAAAGAAAAATAATCATAACATCCAATCATGCTAAATAAAGTGAATATGCATCACAACTAATATAGAGGTTTCGACTTACCAAAAGTTGGGCAAGAATAGATGAAAACGATTCGAAAATGAGTTGAATCGGACCGAACCGAGCTAAACTAGACCGAACCAAATGATCGGTCATGGTTAATCTAGAAAATGGGCTGGGTTGGATGGGTGGACATGAACTGGATGGGTGGACTCGGACATGGGTTGGTGGACACGAGCATAGGTAGGTGAACGTGGATGCAAGCAGGCCTACGCGGATGAGGACATGAAGTTGCCATGTGGCACGTTCTAAGCGTCCGACAGCTTATTACTAGTGGGGCCCACATATGGGTATATGCACTATACCTATTGATAGAAACTTGGATCGAGACCGTCCAAAGTTGAAACTGACTTAAGTCGTAAAAGTGACTCTATATGCGAGAATCAAGGCAAAAAGGTTAAATTGACCTTAAACCATGAACTCAATCAAGCTGGGCCGAAACGGGCACAATCGAGTGATCGTAAATTCTTATGTTGCATGCAAATGAAATGCTCAGAAAATCCCAAATAGTTGACAAATGCTACAAGTGCCTAGATCAAGGCCTAAAATTCTGACTAACTCATAAAAATCATATGTATACAGCATATATACATTGATAACTTATGCTTGTATTGTATCATAAATGAAATTATCATATGCATCTTGGGCATAATTAGCCTCCATAACATGCTCATAAGGCCATCTAGGCCTCATACTCATATTCTTAAAATTGTTTTGGCTCACGCTCGCTTGAACCAACCCAAGAATGGCCCAAACCGAGCAAACTATAAGAGGGAAAACCCTTACCCGAAGTTGGGGTTTTACAACCTCGCCTCCTTATAAAAATTCTATCCTTAAAATTTCTCACATCAAATACGATCAAAGGACTCAACAGAAGATGTCTTCTTATTGGACTAACTCCTAGGGTCACTACAAACTATGGGGTCTAAAATGTAATGATTTCAACGGGAAAAATCTAACCTCACCCCTAAGGGTCTAGGTAGTGGATTAGGTACTCTAGAGTATAGCAGGGTACCAGTCTGAACTACATCAAGAAAAACTATATTGGTGTGAGGTATGCCGCCTAACATCTATCCATATCTCCCTGATCCTCATCAATATGACAAGTCAACTATGTTGTAAAACCTTGAAAAAAATTATTAGGTTATTTATTTAGGGTTTTGTAAATCTTTAAACAAACCATAAACAATATTTAATTAAATTAATTCTTAAGAATCAATACAATAAATTATCAATTATAACTTTTAGAATACCGGTACAATGGTATTTATTGATTATTTTGTATAGGTTTTTTTATTAAATTTTTGGGATTGAGAATCGTGAGTGCAATTTTACATTGATGCACTTTAACTCAATAGTAAGTTTTTTTGACTTTTCATTATCACACAAATAGTTGGTGTTTAATATATTTATGTGTGATTACGTTTTTTTCTATTAAATTTAATCTACTGACTTCTTGAATTCTACACTTATTCTTCCAAATAAAGGAGAATTTTGATGATGTTAAATTAAACATCCTCTTCATAGTTTGTGAGAACATTTGGCCTAGAAAGGGAAGGCTTTAAAGAAGTCTTATTTATATTAGGATCGTGTGACATTGGCCTCATCAAAATTTCAAGTCCGTATAATAACTTAAAATGTTATACATTCATATTTAGGAGTCTTGGTTGGCCAATATGAGGAACTACCCACCTTTAAAATTATATATTCTTATTTGGGAGTGTTCATCAACCTACGCCCACCTTCTATGACCAAGCGCCGAGCGTAACCAGGGTAAAAAATTTGCTCAATCCAACACGGGGCAACACCTTTAAAATTCTTGAAAGATTTAATACTTGCTCCCATACCGAAAGGGGTGACAGGGCGTAGTGGCGTAAGACGACTCATTGTGCACTTGACATACCGAAAGGGTGAGTCAATGGCAAACATCGGTAACTACAAGCCGAGTGTAACACACCAATCCGGATTACTCTCAACCCGGACCAGAACCATTACAAAGGATCGAACTACTCATAAACTGATTAAGTTGGCTCAGAACCTAAACGGCTACGACATAACCCACTCAACATCTCAAGATGGAGCACGCCACTAATGCGCAACAATATATGAATGAGATGCAAAACCCTAGTAGGATACTGCGTGAATGTTATGATGATAGCCACACACAAAAATAATTTAAATAGCAACAAAATTCCCAAAAATCCTTGAATAAGACGGACAGGGTCTCCCCTAAAAGTGCAATAAGGGGATGACCTGTTAAAAACACGGCACATTATAGGGTATATATATATAACCATAATGCACACCACAATAGGATTTAAGCAACAACACATCTTATAATTGGGTCTAGCCCACCTGCAATTCATACTCAGCTCATTTGGTTCCTTTTTCATTTCAGCATCGCACATCATTAAAGCTTTTCTCAAAACATTTCCAAAACAATGCATGCGAGCCTCACAAACATATGCATATATATACACAACCATATCCATCCACAATCATCATACAATCACATCACATCTTATGCAAAAGTTGACGTGGCGCCAGGTATGTGTGTGCAATGCAAGCTCTAATCCTTCGTCAAGGCCGGCATACACCATTCATCATCCTCACCTACATATAGTAGAAAAACGTCAGCAACATGTGTCATTGGTCTAGAAACAACTAATATCAAACTGGAACATGAGAGCAAACTCTCATGTAAAGCAAACAATTATATATCTTCCTCAAGAACTCTCATAGGGCTACTAAAGAGGAGCCATTGAGCAGTTGACTCAACAGCATCCTGATCTATTTTGTACTATGCCACTCTCGGCACATCTTTTTCAGTACTTCGAGTAAAACTTTTATCCTCAGCCCTCTCCGAACCTCCACATTAGTCCTAGCCTTGAGCACGTAGGCCGAGTACTCTCAAGCATGCGTCTTTAGTACCCATTGAACCACAAGTCCGAACATGCATTTAATTAACTATTTAGTTGTTTACTAACAATTCCATTAGCGAGCATTTACATCACGCAACACAATCTATGCTAATCATCACATGTTTATCATAATTCTGAATTAATTAAATTAAAATCATGAAGTTAATAAAATTAATTCCAATATGCTACCATGACCACAACATGCAAATAATAATACTAAAAAAAGAAGGAAAACCACCCCGTGATCGGCGCTGAAATCGGTGCCGAAAGACGAAGGCAGTGAAGTCGAGCAGGCAGTTTTCCTGAGACTACGCAAGCGGTTTTCACGTGACTGCGCCGGCAGAGCAATTGGAGGTAAGGGTTAGAACTGTCTCGGCGAGCTTGAGCCAATGGTGGTGACGACAAGGGCAGCCGCATTGGCGATGGCCACCGGCAGCATCCAGTTCGGTCGGGGCGTTCGGTCGCTCCGATCAGACCCTCGGTTGGCCTCGATGGCAGCACTAGGTAAGGGGAAAAGGTAATCGCATTGGGAATAGCCATGAAATCGAGGACAATTTCCAGCATCGTGATGGCTGGACGGTGGCCAGGCGTGGTCGAGGCGGCAAGGCGACGGCACGGCTGGGTTGGGCGGAGTCGATCGGCGGCGAGGTGGTGCCGGCGACGGTGGCGACAACCTCAAGAGCGGCAGCAGTGAAGAGGTTAGGGTTTGGGGGAGGGAGATGAGAAATATAGGAGTGGCAAACTTGTTAATAAAACTTGACTCAACACCGGCTCGAGTCAAGAATAATAACTAACTCGGAATAAATCCGGGAAAAATCCCATAAAATCAAACAAAATAACACAACATCCAAATGACATGTCGTATAACTAATAACCCATCTGAATACCATCTAACTCATCCTAATGCGTTATTCGGCCTAGACTAATTCTACGGTCACAACATAAAAAATAAAATAAAATCATTTGTATACTCTTATATCTATTGATAACGCAATCTACTGATGCGTATCTGATGCTATCATCGATACTTGGGTATACATGAACCCACATAGCATGTGCACACGGTCGGCCTCGGCCCCGTACACGTGTTCTAAAAGCTGAACTGAGTCGATCCACGGTCAAACCAACCGGCTAACGACTATAAAACCCTGATTCGAGTCGTGGGTTTTACATCGAGGGCCACATACCGTGTTTGCGCATACATGAGATTGTAGCTGGATAGGCGGCCACCCTCCCAGCATAATAAAAGCTTTGCATAGACTCATAATCATTAAAATATTCAAATTCATATGTTGTGCAACATATTAACTTGTTTCTTCTAATTATATAACTTAGTATTTTTTATAACTAATGCAGAATTGCCTCCGGAGGGGTGACCATGGAAGGATGGGTAGAGTCGGGACAACTGGAGGACTCTGTTATTTGGCTTTTAAATTATCTTATTTGTTATTATACTTCTAGATTGTTGGCTTGATAGTGGGATTTTGGTTCTATTCATGGGGCTTAGATTATTCTGAGTATCTGTTATATTAAATTTTATGTCATCAGTTTATTTTAAAAATCATAAAAAATTAATTTGTGTTGTAAAACCCGTGACTCGAGTTAGGGTTTTACATTAGCGAACCAGTCGGTTCAACCGTTGGTTCAAGTCGAGTCAGTTTCATGAACTGCATGCTGAGTCGAGGCCAGCTGTGAGTTATGAGCGATGAGAGTCAGGTGTACCTAAATATATGATGATAACGTGGAGAAGATGGTAAGATATGAGTTATCAGAATATATGAAAGTATGCAGTATTTTTTTTCTTTTTATATGTTTGATCGTAGAAATAGTTTTAGGCCGAATAATGCATTAGGATGCATTAGACTATATTCGGGTGGGTTATTAGTTATACAGCATGCCATTTGGATGATGTTGTGTTTGTTTTATTTTATGGAGTTTTTATATATTTTTTTAGATTTTTTTAGAATTTATTACGAACTAATTATTTTGACTCGAGTACGAATCGAGTCAATACTTAATTACGAAACTACCATTGGAGTATTACACTTCCTTTCCCGACACCTTCCTCACCCCAAACCCTTGCCGCCGCCACTAATGTGTGCCGCCGCCACTGCCGCCGAGCAACGCTGCCCCGCCCCGCCGTGCTGCCACTACCCACCTCGGCCACCGTCTCGCCGCCATGACGCCGAAATCGCCCCACAAGCCGCGACACCCTCCCTCGTCGATTCGCCGCCGTCCGGGCCACACCGCTGCTGCTGTGACCCCAAAGACCACCCCCTCTCCGTCGCCGACGTTTCCCCCATCTTCCCGACCGCCGTCGAGGCCGGCCACAGCCCCGATAGGGGTACACCGCCGCCGCCACCCACTTTTGACACCGCCGTCGACAGCCATCGCCACCCCGGCTGCTTTGTTTGACACCACCATCGGACCAAGCTCGTCAAGATGGTGCCGATAGACCCCCTGATTGCCCCGTCCCAAATCATCGCCGGAATCCGCCGGAAAACTGCCGACACTCGCCGGAAAACCGCCGAAACCGCCGAAAAATTGGATTCGTGCGAAATTCGCTGAATCATCCACCGAACACAGCCGGTCCAATCTGATCGGACTTTGGATGCCGCTAGGTGCCGAAATCGAGTTTCAGCCACGAAACGGCCCTAGCCGTCGCCGATTTTCGACGACGCGAGGTATAATTTATTTTAACTTAATTATTTGAAAGTATTGATTATTAGAATTGCATTCTAGGATTGGTGAATTGTGTGTTATAAAATATGAAATTTCTTTGATTGAGTAGTGTTAAAAATGGAGGCTAAGAAACTAATTAGTGTAACTAGGTAATGATCATGATTTAATGCAAACTAGCGTAAGTAGACTGGCTAGAATTGATATAGGTTGATGTGTGTTGATTGATGCATAATTGTGTTGATTGTGTGTGCATTCTATAGGATGTGTGATTCATTATGCGGGCGTTAGTTTATAGCTTGATTGTGTAGGTACGGTGTAGGAGCTCGCCGCCTAGCGCGTGGACCCGTTTGGAGTTTCTACCAGGTCCATTTAGAACTCCTTCTCTATTTTTACGCTACTCTATTGTCTCATCCTCGAGGGTTATTAATCAAGAAAATTGTTGGCTAAATGGCCCAAGTTAAGTGGGATTCTGATAAAAATGACCCAACCCAACCCTATAAATAATTTTATCGAGTTTTCAGTGAGACAAGAGGAGATGGATCGACTTGCACGTACCATGAGTGGATGTCGTGCCAGTCAGAGCGGGCTCTGGATTAGTGCCAGCGGACTGTTCCATTCCCGAGGGATCCTCAAAACTTCGCGTTTGAGTTCCTCACACCCGGAGGACGTGGAGGTTTATGGGTACTGTTTAGTACAGCGCATGTCCGGACTTGTGGTTCAAAGGGTACTAAAGGTGACTGTCTGAGGGTACTCGGCCTACATGCTCAAGGCCAGGAGAGATACGGAGGTTGAGAGAGGGCTTAGGATAAAAGTTTTACGTGAAGTACTGAAAAAGAAGTGTCGTGAGCGGCATAGTACCAGATAGATTGGGATGCTATTGAGTCAGCTGCTCGACGGCTCCTCTATAGTTCCCCTTATGAGAGTTCTTGAGGAAGATATATGATGGTTTGCTTTCTATGAGAGTTTGCTTTCATGTTCCAGTTTGATACTAGTTATTTTCTATGCCGGTAACACTCGTTACTGACTGTTTTTCTATATATATGTAGGTGAGAAATGCGAGGGATGAAAGCTGTCGGGATTGCGGAGGAGCAGCATAGAACCTCGCACACATGTACCTGTCGCGTGTAATGTATAATGATGGTGTGTTAATACTGTGTGAATGATAATTAGGATGTTTTTGTCTTGATAAATTGCTTATTATAAAACGAACGGATAATTGTGAATGAGTAGGAAGCATTAGAGTTCAGACTTGGCTCAAATGAAAACAAATGAGATACTGATGAATGCTATGGTAGATTGTCATGTTTTATCGTATTTTGATAAAATATTTATATACCCTTGTTGTGGACAGGTTGACCCCTATTGCACTTTTAGGGGAGATTCTGTTCGTTTTTTCGTAAAAATTAATGAATTTTTAATTAAAATTTCTTGCTGTTGCTATGGTTTTGTTTTGCATGCACATCATAGCATGCATGTAGGACTACGTTAGAACCCACGCATCCCATCCATGCATTTCATGTTTGCATCTCCATCTTGAGACACCGAGGGCAGATCCGGGTCAGCTTAACCGAACCCAGTAGATTAGCGAATGGTTTGGTCGCCGGTGACATTTTCGAGTCGGTTCACGAGTGAGGCGAAATTGGGTGTTACATGTGTGACACTTAGTTTCATATAGTAACAGTTGGCTCGTGGCTCGGAATGGGAGGGTCGTTAAAGGTGGTATCAAATTTGTGTTTTCTACGAAACCATACAAACCAATCATTACCTTGCTAAAAGTCTAAGCGTCCACAGTCCGAAGGGTAAAATTTCTTCAATATAAGAATTAATCATTCTTTTATATAATTAATTTTCATTGTTGTAGATGGTAAATGAGCGTATATGACACGTGACACTTAGGTGTCATGCTAGGTGCACGTGACACTTAAACCAATGAGCGTATATAAGACACTTTTACAATCAGAGGTTATCTAGGTAGTACGAGTGGTATGGGACACCTATGCGATATGAATGACAGTGTCATGGGACAATGTGCCCTAGTTTAGCTATGCATATGAATGGCAATGCTTAAATCGAGAAAAAAATTGTAAATTATGATTTTCCTAAAATGATTTTTTTAAAGAAAATGTGAAGATATTAAAATAACTTCTATAGAGCTTGATACAAGTATACCAATGCATAAGGGAAGAAATTCCTAATATAGGATAAGAAAGAAGTTGGATGAATGAGTAATTTTCTTCTTATGACCATATTATATTTTCGAGGACGAAAATTCCCAAGTGGGGAGATTGTAAAGCCACGAAAAAATACTTAGGTTATTATATTTAGGGTATTGTAAATATTAGAACGAACCATAAATAATATTTAATTAAATTATTTGTTAAGAATCAATATCATAAATTATTAATTTGAACTTATAGAATATCGGCACAATGATATTTGTGGATAATTTTAAATAAATTTTATTTATTAAATTTTTGGGACCGGGAATCATGAGTGCAATTTAACACTCATTCGCTTTAACTCAATAGTAAGTTTTTTTACTTTTATTATCACATAAATAGTTGGTCTTTAATATATTTATGTATGATTACGTTCGTTTATATAAAATTTAATCTATTGACTTCTTGAATTCTACATTTATTCTTCTATATAAAGGAGAATTCTATTGATGTTAAATGAAACATCTTCTTAATAATTTGTGAGCACAGTTGGCTTGTAAAGGGAAGGCTTTAAAGAAGTTTCATTCATATTAGGATCATGTGTAGTATGCCTAAACAAAATTCCAAGTCCATATAATTACTTGAACTGTTACGTATTCCTATTTAGTAGTCTTGGTCGGCCTGAGTTCACATTCGACTACCATGCACCCAGCCTTAAAATTATATATTCTTATTTGGGAGTCTAGGTTGGCCTGAAGCCACATTCAACCACCATGCGCCGAGCGCAACCGGGGTCAACGAATTGGCTTAGCCTGACACGGGGCACACCCACCCATAAAATTATATTCCTACTTAGGAGTCTTGGTCGGCCTAAGCCTACATTCAACCACTATGCTCAGAGCGCAACTGGGGTCAAAAAATTGGCTCATTCCAACACAGTTCAGCACCCACTCTTAAAATTATATATTCCTATTTGGGAGACTTGGTCGGCCTAAGCCCGCATTCGACCACCATGCACCGAGCACAATAGGGGTCAAAGAATTGACTCAGTCTGACACGGGGCAGCACCCTTAAAATTATTCAAAGATTAAGGGGTGACAAGGCACAGTGGTGCATGACAACTCATTATGCAATTGTGGTACTGAAAGGGTGAGTTAATAGCAAACATTAGTAAGTAAAGACCGATGGGTACGTAGCATGTGCGCGTATACATGGTATTGTAGCTGGATGGGCAGCCACCGTCCTAGCATAATAAGAGCTCGTCATAGGCTCATAATCATTAAAAGATTCAAATTCAGATGTTGTGGAATATATTAACTTGTTTCTTGTAATAATATTACTTAGCATTTTTATCACCAACACGAAATTGCCTCCTCAGGTGTGACCATGGAAGGATGGGTAGAGTTGGGACAGCTAGAGGACTCAGTTATTTGACTTTTGAATTTTATTATTTGTTATTACACTTCTCTATTGTTTGCATAGCAGTGGCATTTTGGTTCGGTTCATGGGGCTTAGATTATTCCAAGCATCTGTCATATTAATTTTATGTCATGTGTAACACCCCGATTTCGGTTCACATAAGAACCGAATTAGAAATGTTACAATCGAGTCAAGTAATGTTTAAAGTTGTTGGTCGGTAAGACTCGATCAATAAAATAGATCAAAACAACCCGCTTGGTGTCATGAGAATGGAAGACGTCGTTAAATATACTTGAAAACACATCAAATATAAATAAAAGCAATAAAGTAATAACTGTGTTGAGCTCAAGTGTGTGTAGCCTTTATTTGTCCTGCCACCAAAGCTGATGCTGGATTTGCAAGACCTACATAAAAACCGTCAGTAACAAATGCTACTGGACCAAAAAATAACTAATACATATTGGCAACTGGGTATTCCATTACCCACGAAAACATATGGAACTTGAAGATTGCCTCACACTAGGTGGTAAGCAAACATACTTAAGCAAGTATTGGCTAGCATGTGTGGCTCATAATTATATTCATACATACAACACTTACGCCTTCACATCTTCCATATCACCCGGTTGTGCGTCTCATAACTAATACATACAACGCTTACGCCTTCATATTCATGCTTAAGCAAGATTGCAAAAGGAACAGTTAAGTTGTGCCACAAATATAAAAAATGTGCTACATTACGCAGTACTATCATACATCACACTACCTCATTGTTTGAAGGAGTTTTAGTGTGATTTATACATATCTCCATACCACTCACTCTCTTATTCATGAAATCTATAAAAATTGCGCGTACTTATATAATAGGCTTAAGGAAGAGGCTTCAATTATACATTTCTGGAGCTTTAGTTTGAAAACAACATAGGATCTCATCCTTGTAGTTTTATTAAACATGCATAGAAAACACAGCTTAATGGCTCGACATGGGAGGGATGTAATAAAATGCTTCCAATGCCATCCTACATACAAAACATGATTAAACTCGACATGCAAGGTGTCAAGCAGAGAGGGAGAGTCCTACAAACCTTTGGCTAAGCTCCAAGCATATTGTGACATCTATGCCGAGCTTGGACTCCGTAACCTATATCGAAACCCACTGCTAAATAAAATACAAACATATCTATATGATGCATGCTCGTAGTGTATGCTCACATCATCAATACATTCTAATAAAGAAAACAATGCTAACAAAACTATAACTTTACACATGGCATGCAAATAGAGACAAAATAATAAATAATAAATAAATAAATGAATAAGGAAATACACTCATAGATAATTAGATAAATAATAAATACATGAACATAATTAATACTCTAATCATAAAATAATAATATAATTGTACTATATAAATACAGAGGCAAACACGAGTAAATATCATATATACTCGCATTAGTAAACACATAAATAATTAAATAATTAATAAATAGGTAAATAATAATTCAATAAATAAATAAATAGTGAATATTCATTAATCATGAATAATAATAATATCATCATTATCCAATATATAATACGTAATTAATACAAATAAATAATAAATAAATAAATACACACACACACACATACAAAATTTAGTAAACATAAATATGACTAATATTCATAAGTAAATATATCATTAATAATAATAAGTAATCAGATAAACATGCATTATAATCAATAAATACACGAATAATAATAATAATAATTAATTAGATAATATATAAATAAAAATAATCATAACATCAAAACATGGTAAATCATGTGAATATGCATGCAAACTAGTATAGAAGTATTTGAATTATTGAAAATGGCGCCAGAACACACAAAAACAGGCCCAAAATGAGCTCAACTAGACCAAACCGAACTTAACTAGACCAAATGGAATGGGCTGAACCAACCTGGTATGGGTTGGCTAGAAAATGTGCTGGGTTGACTTGGTGGACAAGAAAAAGGGCTCGGATTATACACGGACCAGAACACCTAGCAAACTCGGCATGGCCAGGTAGGTAAACGGTCCAAACAAAGGGTGGCGGTGCCTATCATTGGAGAATGCTAACGGTGGCGCGACTAGGGTTGCCTCATGACAGGATTGACGAAGGGGCCAAACACGGAGCTGTTGGTGGTGTCGATCGGAGGAGTCTAACCACAAGTTGGCCAGAAAATGGCCGGGAAAAGGGTAGCGTCGAAAGCGATCACGGCCCCGGCAGTTGTCGGGGTTATCTAAAAATATAAATCTAGGCAAGTTAAAATTGTGGGGGTGGTCAAACTGGCCAGTGGTGGTTCACCGGCACTAGAAAATGGGCCAAAAGAATGGCGACGACGGCGAAAAACGACACTGATAGCATAGTCGCCAGCAGCTACTACGGTGGGTCCCATGTCGATGGTGGTTACAGACTCATAGTTGGCTACAGGTTGGTCACGGCCATACCAATGGCATAATAACTTGCCCGTTCTGAGCCATGAGCCAAGTGTTACTATATGAAAATAAGTGTCTCATAAATTAATTTTTTACTAATTTTCAATATTTTAAATAAATCCATAACAATAAATTTAATATGCAAATGCTCGAAATAATCTAAGTCCCATGAACCGAACCAAAATTCCACTGTCATGCAAACAATCTCGAGAAAAGAATAGTCAAATAATAGAGCCCTCCAGCTATCCCAAATCTACCTATCCTTCCATGGTCATACCTGCGGAGGAAATTCATTTTAGTGATAAAAATACTAAGTCGTATAATTACAAGAAATAAATAATATATTACAACCCATTTGAATTACATCTTTTAGTGATTATGAGCCTATGATGAGCACTTAATACGCCATCCAGTTAGAATGCCATCTATGCATACACACACTACGTGGCCCTTGGCCTATAGTTATCGATATTTGCCATTGAATCACCCTCTCGGTATCACAAGTGCATAATGAGCCGTCTTGCGCCACTGTGCCATGTCACCCCTTTCGGCATGGGGGCATGTATTTAATCTTTCAGGGGGTACTGCTCTGTGTCTGATTGAGTCAAAATCGTTAAGCCCGGTTGCGCTCGATGCATGGTGGTCGAATATAAATTCAAGTCAACCAAGACTCCCACATAGTAATTTTTTTAAGCCGACTAAGACTCCCAAATCGAAATATATAACATTTGAAGTAATTATACGAACCTGGAATTGTGATGAGGCACCTGCAGCTATGACACATGATCCTAATATGAATGTAATTTCTCTAAGGCCAAATGTGCTCAAAAGCTATGTAGAGGATATTTCATATAACATTACAACTCTCCTTTATATAGAAGAATATGTGTGGAATTCAATAAGTTATTATATTAAATTTTATTAACATGTGTAGAATTTAAGAAGTCACTACATTAAATTTTATAGAAAAGAACATAATCACTCATAACTATATCATTTATGTGATAATGAAAAGTCAAAAACTTACAATTAAGCGAATATGAATGGGTAATAATTGATAATTTATGATATTGATTCTCAAGAATTTGTTTAATTAAATATTATTTATGGTTCGCTCTAAGATATATAAAACCCTTATTAAAATAACCAAAATATTTTTTCGGTTTTACAATCTGCCCAGCTTGGGAATTTTCGTCCTCGAAAATATAATAGGGTCAAGAGTAGAAAATTTTTTTGATTTAAGCATTGCCACTAATATGCATAGCTAAAGTGGGGCACACTATCCCATGACACTGTTATCCATATCGCATAGGTGTCCCAAACAACCCGTACTACCTAGATAACACCTCCGATTGTAATGGCATCCCATATAAGCTCATTGGTTTAGGTGTCATGTGCACCTAGCATGACACACAAGTGGCACACCTATAATTACTTACCATCTAAAACAATGAAAATTAATTTTATAAAAGAACAATCAATTCTTATATGAAAGAAAATTTACCCTTACAACATTGGACTCTTAGACTTTCAACAAGGTAATGATTGATTTGCATGGTTCCATGGGAAACACAGCTCTGATACGACTTGTAACGACTCGCATGTTCCGAGCCATGAGCCAAATGTTACTATATGAAACTAAGTCTCTCATAAATTAATTTTCTATTAATTTTCATGATTATAAATAAATACATAACAATATATTTAATATACAAATGCTCAGAATAATTTAGGTCCAATGAACAAAACCAAAATCTCACTGTCAAGCAAACAATCTTGAGGAAAGAATAGTCCAATAATTAAGTCCTCTAGCTGTCCCGACTCTACCTATCCATCAATGCTCATACCTACGGAGGTAATTCTGCGTTACTGATAAAAACTCTAAGTCGCATAATTACAAGAAATAATTAATATATTCCACAACATCTGAATTACATTTTTAGTAATTATGAGCCTATGCTGAGCTCTTAATATGTTGGGAGGGTGGCCGCCCATCCGTCTACAATCCCATCTAAGCACACACATGCTACGTGGCCCTCAGCCTGTAGTTACTAATATTTGCCATTGACTCACCCTCTCGGTATCACAAGTGCATAATGAGCCATCTTGTGCCACTGGACCCTCTCACCCCTTTCGGCATGGGAACATGTATATAATCTTTCAGGGGGTGCTGCCATGTCTCGGATTGAGTCAATTCATTAACCGTGATTGCGCTCAGTGCATGGTGATCGAATATGAACTCAAGTCAAGCAAGACTCCCACATAGTAATTTTTGCAGGGTACTATCCTGTGTTGGATTGAACCAATTCTTCGACCTCGACTGCACTCGGCGCATGGTGATCAAATGTGGGCTCAGGCCGAACAAGACTCCCAAATCAAAATATATAACATTTCAGGTAATTATACGAACCTGGAATCGTGATGAGGCACCCGCAACTATGACACATGATCCTAATATGAATGTAATTTCTCTAAAGCCAAATGCACTCACAAGCTATTTAGAGGATGTTTCATATAAATAAGAACTCTCCTTTATATAGAAGTGTGAGATCCCTCAACTTAGTCCCACATCTAATACCTACTGGGAGAAGATTATGTTTATAAGTGGGAATGGACTATAGATCTTTAACTTCCGGGGTACCTATTTTAAAGAAATGACTTAGCCCATTACGTTGCACTTTGGGCTGGGTCGTTACAAATAGTATCAGAGCCGACCTGGTTCCGTGTTAGATGGTGGGATGGACTAGGGACGTTGGCTAGGCTGCCGGTCACGGGCCAGAAAAGGTCGCGGGCTGGGGATAGCAACCGGTCAAGACTAGAAATGTTGGCTAGGCTGCCAGTGACGGGCCAGAAAGGACGTGGGTTGGGGCTAGCAACGGTCCAAGAATAGGCATTTCGGGGACAAAATTTCCTAAGGTGGGTGGATTGTGAGATCCCTCAACTTAGTCCCACATCTACTACCTACAAGGAGAAGATCCTGTTTATAAGTGGGAATAGACTATAGATCTTTAACTTCTGGGGTACCCATTTTAAAGAAATGACTTAGCCCATTACGTTGCACTTTGGGCTGGGTCGTTACAAATGGTATCAGAGCCGACCTAGTTCCGTGTTAGATGGTAGGATGGACTAGGGACGTTGGCTAGGCTGCCAGTCATGGGCCAAAAAGGTCGTGGGCTAGGGCTAGCAACGGACCAACACTAGAAACGTTGGCTAGGCTGCCGGTCACGGGCCAGAAAGTATGTGGGCTGGGGCTCGCAACAGGCCAAGAATTGGCATTTCGGGGACAAAATTTCCTAAGGTGGGTGGATTGTGAGATCCCTCAACTTAGTCCCACTTCTAATTCCTACTGGGAGAAGATCCTGTTTATAAGTGGGAATGGACTATAGATCTTTAACTTCCGGGGTACCCATTTTAAAGAAATGACTTAGCCCATTACATTGCACTTTTGGCTGGGTCGTTACAAATGGTATCGAGCTGACCTGGTTCCGTGTTAGATGGTAGGATGGACTAGGGACGTTGGCTAGGCTGCCAGTCGCGGGCCGAAAAAGGTCGCAGGCTAGGGATAGCAACGGGCCAAGACTAGAAATGTTGGCTAGGCTGCCAGACCAGAAAGGACGTGGGCTGGGGCTAGCAACGGGCCAAGAATAGGCATTTCGGGGATGAAATTTCCTAAGGTGGGTGGATTGTAAGATCCGTCAACTTAGTCCCACATCTAATACCTACTGGGAGAAGATCCTGTTTATAAGTGG
Source organism: Piper betle (assembly GCA_033002965.1). Classification (NCBI taxonomy): domain Eukaryota; kingdom Viridiplantae; phylum Streptophyta; class Magnoliopsida; order Piperales; family Piperaceae; genus Piper; species Piper betle. The sequence continues at coordinate 70,495 of JAURVB010013061.1, forward strand.
GAATGGACTATAGATCTTTAACTTCCAGGGAATCCATTTTAAAGAAATGACTTAGCCCATTACGTTGCACTTTGGACTGGGTTGTTACAAGAAGTGTGGAATTCAATAAGTCATTATATTAAATTTTATTAATATGTGTGGAATTTAAGAAATTACTACATTAAATTTTATAGAAAAGAACATAATCACTCATAACTATATCATTTGTATGATAATAAAAAGTCAAAAACTTACCATTAAGCAAATACGAATGGGCTATAATTGATAATTTATGACATTGATTCTTAAGAATTTATTTAATTAAATATTATTTATGGTTCATTTTAAGATTTATAAAACCCAAAATCAAATAACCTAATTATTTTTTTGACGCTTTTATAGATGGTGTGGCCGGAGGAGGGCCAGGGTGTCACCGGTGGCGAGCTGAAGTGGTGGCGGCACTAAAGGGTGGGAAGCTCTGAAATGTGGGAAATCTCCAGAGTTCGAATAGAAAATGCCACGTTTGACTGGAGAGCTCAGATTTTGCCACATGGCATGATCTTAGAGTTCAATAACTCAGTGGCTTAGTGGGGTCCACCTATGAGTATATGTACTATAAAAATAGACGAAAAGCTCAGATTGAGACCGTCCGAACTCAAAACTGGCTCGAGTCCTAAAATTAACTCTATAGGTGGGAATCGAGGCAATAAGGGTAAATGGGCCTCGAACCCTAGACTAAATCAAGCTGGGCCCATAGGGGCACAATCTAGTGATCTGAAATTCCTCTTCTACATGCAAATAAAGAAGTCAAAAAATCCCAAACGGATACGAAATGCTACATTGGCCTCGATCTAGGCCTTAAATCCTCACCAACTCATAAAAAATTGTATGTATATCATGCATATATACTGATAACTTGTAACGACCCACCCAAAGTGTAACCTAATGGGCTAAGTCATTTCTTTAAAATGGGTACCCCGGAAGTTAAAGATCTATAGTCCATTCCCACTTATAAACAGGATCTTCTCCCAGTAGGTATTAGATGTGGGACTAAGTTGAGGGATCTCACAATCCACCCACCTTAGGAAATTTCGTCCCTGAAATGCCTATTCTTGGCCCGTTGCTAGCCCCAGCCCACGTCTGTAATCACCCGCCATTTTTCGTGAAAATATTGTGGGCTTAACTGGCTAGGTGTTACTCAAAATTAAAGCAATTATGTCGTAAGCAATTATGTCAAACATTATTAGAAATCATAACTTATAATAAAATCCCACAGTCTTGGACCATTTCCCAGCAGCCACACTTATTCCTCAATTAAAGAACAAAAAGGAGTCCTCATATTACTTTGCTGCATGCTCTAGTTGTCAATCATCTAATCTCGGATCTGCACACCTGCGGAGGCAATTCCGCGTTAGTGATTACAACACTAATTAGTATAATAGATTAAACAAACAAGTGCATTCCACCATTTTCAAATATTTATTTTAATATGCGGTGGAGTGATTCTGCTATACTCCAAAACAATGCAGAGGAGGTGTCCGCTGTGATCCGCACACCCCGGCCGTAGCCTTTTTATGGGGAGGCTACCACTACCGTCTCCAATGCCAATGCCTCGCACACCCCGGCTGTAGCCTTTTTCTGGGGTAGCTATCACTGCACTCGGGTGATTGCTATGCCCCGTTTGTGGGGAAGCTCTCACTCTCCAATTCTAGTGCCAGTGCCTCGCACACCCCGGCCGTAGCCTTTTTATGGGGAGGCTATCACTGCACTCCAGTGCCAATGCCTTGCACACCCCGGTCGTAGCCTTTTTGTGGGCGGCTATCATTGCACTCAGGTGATCGCTATGCCCCGTTGCTGGGGAAGCTCTCACTGCCAACTCTAGTGCCAGTGCCTCACACACCCCGGCCGTAGCCTTTTTATGGGGAGGCTATCACTGGACTCCAGTGCCAATGCCTTGCACACCCCATCTATAGCCTTTTTATGGGGCGACAATCACTGCACTCTAGTGCGATGGAGGAATCGTTGTGCCTCACTCACCCCGGCCGTAGCCTTTTTATGGGGCGGCTATCATTACTCCAAAACAATATCGATGCATCACAAGATTCACACACATAACACGACCCAGTGTCGGACTGAGTCAATTCTTTAACCCCGGTTGCACTTCGTGCATAGTGGTCGAATCTGGGCTCAAGCCGACCTAGGCTACCAACAAGGAAAATACGATGTTCTACCTATTATACGTACCTGACTTGCGGGTTCGTCCGACTGTAATCCGCTAACGCTAATATGAACGAGGCATAAAATTATACATTAGTTTAATTTTACTCGCGTCGAAAATGCATGCAACTAAATATTTAATATACGCCACATTAATTAATTTATTTAATTCGATAAGGTTCAACACTTCTTTATTTAATTAATTATGCTATCGCGTAATTTCTACGCGATTATCTTTTATTGATCCATTATTTTACTTTACGAATTTATTATAAGAATAATCATTTTATTTATCAAATATAACTTTTATATGATAAAGGTGAAGTCTCTATTAAATATTCCTCATAACCCTTCAATTTAAGTTAATTGCTTTTAATCTGCCGATTAATTAATTACCGTTTATCGTGATCGAAATTTATTAATTTCATGTAATAATTTATAAATTTATTATTTTGACCACTTCACTCATATTCCTTTAAATTAATTATTTCAATGATTTTAACACGAGTTGGTATTATTATTATGATTTTTAACTCAACCCATATCGAGTCAACCCGAAATTACAAAACTGTCATTCTTCTTCTTCTTCTTCTTCTTCTTCCTTCTTCTCGTCACCATTCTTCTCTTCACCCAAAACCAGCACCAAGCTCTTCTCTTTCGACCAAAATCTAGATCCTATCCTTCACCCATTGTCTCCCTTTCCTAGCAACCAAATTAGCAGCAACAATCAAAGGGCGACTGCACCACCACAGCGACGAACCAGCAGCCATGGCGACCTCGACCTGCTGCTATGGCGACTCAGACGTGGCCAGTAGCACCGCCCCACGCGTCCCCTTCTTCCCACACAACAACCCAACGCCCAGAAGAAGAGAAACACTACCCTACAGCGTGGTATATGCAACTGGTCGTGACACAAATGCCATGGTGCTGTTGCTGCAATTCAGCAGTACGTGCTACCATCCTTGGTAATTTCAGTAGGACGTGCTACAATTCTTGGCTGTAAATTCTATGAAATCTCACCTTTAATTACTACAACATGAGTAAGGACGTTGATGCAGCAACTGATTAGCAAAAGATTATGACTTGTTGCTGTAATTAATCACAAACACACAAGAATTGCTGCACGGCAGCAACTTATGTTCGTGGATGAATTCCTGGTTCTAATCCAGTTACATCCTCCCTTTTTCTTGTTGATTTCAGGTCTTAGTTTCCATGATTATCTTGTATTATAATCTTTGATCATATGTATGCATACAAACTAAGAAGAAGAGAGAAGAAACTTACCAAAACAATGGGGAAGCCGGCGTTTGTCCAAGGAGCTTATGTGCATGACGCCCCCCCTCCTTCTCCTTATAAAATGAAAGAAGGCCTAGGGTTTATGAAAACACACTTCGTTGCCGGGTAAATGAGTAAGTGATACGGTTCACTTTACTAGTTTAAACGGTTAAATGGTATGGTTTACTTAACCGGGTAAAAATACTTAACCGGTTAACTAATACTTTCCACTTGACCGGGTAATTGATAATTAACCGGGTAGCGGGTAAATAATTTAAATAAATTCATGGATACCAACGTTCGATCCTACCGCGTCGAATATATACATATATATATATATATATATATATATATTTTTTTTTTCCGGGTCTTTACAACGTCCTTTCTGGCCCGTGACTGGCAGCCTAGCCAACGTTTCTAGCCCGTTGCTAGCCCCAGCCCCCGACCTTTCTTGCCCGTGACCGGCAGCCTAGCCAATGTCTCTAGTCCATCCCACAATCTAACACGTAACCAGGTCGGATCTGATACTATTTGTAACGACCCAGCCCAAAGTGCAACGTAATGGGCTAAGTCATTTCTTTAAAATGGGTACCCCGAAAGTTAAAGATCTATAGTCCATTCCCACTTATAAGCAGGATCTTATCCGAGTAGGTATTAGATGTAGGACTAAGTTGAGGGATCTCACGTAACTCATGCTATACTGTATCATAACTTAAAGTATCATATGCATGTCGGGTACATTCAACGTCAACAACATGCTCATATGGCCATCTGGGCCTCATATTCATAAATTTGTTTTTGCTCGAGCTCGCTCGAACCGATTCGTAACTGCCCAAACTGGACAAAACTAATATTGGGTAAACCCCTAACCCAAAAGGGGGTTTTACAACCTCTCCTACTTATAAAATTCCGTCCTTGGAATTTCTCACATCTATTGTGATCAGGACCACGCATGGTCGTGGCTCGAGCAAAAATGGGGTTTTACACTGATGAAGATTGCTAGCTTCTTACTAATCTGCGTGAACAGGACCACACATGGTCGAATCATCTGGCTAAACATGCCATATAAGATAAAATCATCTAAATGGACTGACCATACAAGCTATAGTCATATGGTTGGACTGACCATACATGCTAGAATCATCTTGCTGGACTAGCTCCAATGGTCACTGAAACTATGGAGACTAAAGTGCAATGACCTTGGCGGGAATAACCTAAGCTCACCCCTAAGGGTCTACTCGGCAAAAACTAAAATCGGGTAAAAACTTAACCCACAAATGGGGTTTTACAACATGGGTTTATTTCATAAATCTTAAAAATTAATAAAAAATTATTTTATGAGACACTTAGTTACATATAGTAACACTTGGCTCGTGGTTCAGACTGGACGGGTCATTACATACATGTACCTTCAAGGCACTCTACTCCTGGTCGTATGGCTATACTAGGGTGTCCTCTGAGTCCTGCTAGACTATGGTAGACACAGGTACCAAGGGTGTATGCTAATGAGCTCTATGACTCCCCATTGCCAGTCTAGGTCAAACACTCAGGTGTCCCTATAAGAAGAACCAAACTACTCACTTGGTCTTAGCTAACTCGGTTCCTAGTGAAGTATCTCACTTTGTTCCATAATGGAAGAAGGACAACTGTGATAATTCTACTGTGTGGTATAACTCTCGTAACTATCTATATGATTAACTGCTACTGAAGAGGGCTCTATATGATGGAATGAAGGTGAAACACCTATATATGTACAACGTGTCTCAAGGAGGATGGAAACATACTCTGAATGGAATTGTAGGATGTGAATCTGGTTTGTGACATGTGCGCTAGTCAATGTCTGCTCATCTCAACCATCTAAAAAGCATATAGTAGCACTGATATATCTAGAAGGATGAGTTTGAAGATACTTGGGTAGAGGCTCAACTCTATCTGACTTCTCTGGTCACATGACAAGTGAATGGATCTCACATGAAAAACTGGTCACACTTCTGTACAACTCTAACTATCAAGTTTCTCATCCTCACGTAGTCTGACACCAAGGGTGCTAGGAGAGTACACAAAGCTGAGAAAATTCTACTATGTAATGAGCGTCTCTATCTGATTCATAAAGGTAATGGAAGAACTCTGTATAGGATATTGGGTGGCTCAAACATATAGGTAGGTCCATGAACATTTCTCTAAGATCACCATGATTAGACTCCACTATAGGTGGCCAGCCTATGGAACAACCAATCAATGACGAGCCTAAAAGATGGCTCCTAAGCAGCTCTAGCTCTCAATACCATACTAGTCACGCACTTCTAAATAAATGGGTTTTAAATAACCCAAAGAACCACTATCTCCCCTTCAGTTTACGACAACTCATAGTGAGGTCTGACACATGTCTCATCCACTCTTTAGTGGTATGTAACCTTCTATCCCGTTCGGATTTGTTGCACTAATCTTCACTCAATTGGCTAAACCGTTGTGGTAGACTCTCAAGCAAAGTTGTTAGTTAAGATGAGCATACACTGGTGTCCCACTATCTGGTTAGCATTGTTTGGTCTGACTCAAGTCCATATCTGCGTCGCTCCCAAGCCTGGGTGAAGTTGCCTCCTCCAAACTGCTCTATCATAGGCTACCTACACTGTAAGTCCTAAACAGTACCACAAAGGTACCTCACATACTTGGGGCAAAGGCTAAATCCTATGTCGTAGGGTAAGAACCCAATTGTGCTGGAAAAGCACAAGGAAAACAATGTTTCCCTAATGGATGCTCCCTCACTAAACCCATCATCTATGCCAAAATTCTAATACAAGTCAAACTCCTCTCATTGGCTATGGTCACACTACATGTCTGCCTATCTGTATGATCTGTATACCCTGGCTATAACTCATACATCTGCTGTCATGCTGACTGAACAATCTAACTAGTGTGGCCATCTCATCTGGAGGTAACATTACCCTGTTCTTGGACTCTGTCCATATCCATCGCTAAAAGACACACTAAATCTATTTGATGATCCTTGTAAGACTGTAACTAACACTATCTTGCAACACACATCTGACCCATGGATGTCAGGTCAAGGCGATGGTTGCATGATGGCTAGTGAAGTCAATCCTGTATCATCTCTTCAAAATTATTACAGTACACCTAACTTTCCTCTGCCCGACTGATGTTACCGTAGCTATATCTTTTCCTCAATCTATGACCCAACTCTGGTCTCAATGTTGTGACATGAGGTCTCTGTGCAAAGCTAAGAAAATATTCATGTAGTTATCCACTTGTAGGATGAGGTAACTACTTGACCTTTACTTCCACAATAACTACTCCACTCGATCAATGGTAGTGCAATATACAGATGGTGGTTGTGCATCACAGACGACAATAGTGCGCATTTGGTGGTAAAGCATCACGGTTAGTGGTTGGGCAACTCGGATAGTGGTTGTACAACTTGGTTAGTAGTTATACATCACGGATGGCAGTTGTGCTACTTGGATGGTGGTTATGTAACTCGGACAACAATTGTGCTACTCAAACGACGGTCGTGTAATTCGGATAGTCATTGCACTACTCGGATAGTGGTTGTGCTATCCAGGTGCTGAAGGATTGATCCTAATTATGTATGTTGTGAGCCCATTATTGTCTCTAGCATGTTTATCTCCACGCATCTATCTTTGTAGAGGTGGCTGCTATTAACTCGACTTAGGCTATTCAACCATGTGTGCCTAATTCGGAGGGTGTCTCGATCATAGTGGTGACACGTACAATGGTGATCCAATGCTAACCCTACACATATCTCCTACAATCTGGAATGATTACTCTTGTAAACACTGATTGGTTCTCAATAGCCATCACTGATCTGGCCCTGGTAGATTGAGTGACATTCAATCAACCATGTAAATCTACGGTCAAAGGTAATCTCGTCATTCTCAATGTGTTCATGCCTCTATCTGTTGAAGAGTTGCCAATAATACTGTTATGATAGACATACTTTAGTGGAAGAGGGAGGCAGTGAAGTGTCCATGGGACTGTAGATCCACTTTGCTACTCATCCTCATCCACTGCTATCTCCTTGAAGTGGTCCATCTAAAGTCATCTGTCCAAACTCTCATTTGTGCTCCAAGTACCTCAGTGGCTCCACTGTCATAAAACATCCTTCACCCACAAGGATTTGTCTGAAGGTCTACGTTCTCCAAGGTAGACCTTGGACCATGCCTAATGAATCTATTTAAGGCACTCGATTGTCCATGTTCATGTATCATGTAACTATGTGAATATCTTCATACTCAAGGCTCCCCACTAGTGTCATCTTTTATGACTCTATCTGACAATGTGCACCAAGTCCCAAGGAAGGACTAATGTGGTGACATGCGAAAGACGGGCGAGTGTTACAATGTAGTTGCCAAAGATCTAGGTACTCTTGGTCACCATCAAACTCAACCTCAACTAACTTAGCATGTGGACATTCTTATGTAGTCCAAATCATTAGCACGGTAAAATCAAAGGTGTGTCTCAGAGCTTATCATGACATTCCAGTCACATCCATGCTAGAATCTACTAAAATCATGATCTCATATCCATCTCATAATTTCAATTAATACTGAAACATGCATTGATATGGTCTAACTAAGAAAAACCTGAAATATAGAAGAAATACCAAAGGAAATACCTGTTAGCTTGGCTAAGGACAACTCCACACACTTGGTTAAAAAAAAATTTCCACTTCAATTGACCAAGACATGGCCTTAATACCAACTTGTATCACCCTAATTTTTGTTCACCTAAGAACCGAATAAGAAATGTTATGATCGAGTCGAATCATGTTAAAAGTTTTTGGTCAGTATGACTTGATCGATGAAATAAATTGAAACAACCTTCTTGGTGTCATGAGAATGGTAGACACTATTAAATACATGTCAAAACACATCGCATATAAATAAAAGTAAAAAGTAAATAATTGTGTTGAGCTCAAGTCTGCGTAACATTTATCTGTCCTCCCACTAAAGTAGAAATTGACTCTAGTTGTAAAAGTGACTCTATATGTGGGAATCGAGGCAAAAAAGTTAAATGGGCTTCAAACCATGAACCAATTAAGTTGGGCCCACATGGGCACAATCGAGTGATCCAAAATTCCTATGTTACATACAAATAAAATACCAAAAAATCCTAAACAGATGCTAAATGTTTCAACGGCCTAGATCTATGCCTAAAATTTTGGCTAATTCATACAAATCATATGTATACCTCGTATATATGCTAATAACTCATGCTCTACTGTATCATAATTGAAACTATTATATGTATGTCAGGCATACTCAACCTCCATAACAAGTTCATATGCCCATTTGGGCTTCACACTCATATTCTTAAAATTGTTTTGGCTCGAGCTCACTCTAACCAACTCGAGATTGTCCATAAAGGGCCAAACTACAAGCGGGTAAAACCCTAACCCAATGTTGGGGTTTTACAAAGAGGGCTGCCCAGTTTGTATCAGGATTGCACATCAATTTTTGAGAGGTTGTGGTGGCATTCTTGTATGTGACTCTTGCATAGGCCATCATAAGGGCACTACAATGAGGCATGCCCATGACTCGCACCATCAGACCAAGGGCACTACACCGTTTGGCAATAAGGGACAGAAGAATGAGGCACAAGATTAGCTGGGTGTACAACCATAAAGACAGAGGATGATGTATGATATCTCTATCAGTGGCCTTAGAGATTGATAGATTGGGGCTGTCATATCTTCCTTGCCACCATTGTGGCCACACCAGATCAGTTAGCATCAGAGTTGGTACAGATTCCCGTGCTTAGTGAGTTCGGAGTTGTTTACGGTGAAGAACCATTATCCCCTCTTGCAAATATACGATTCGTTTGATCAGCTTAGAGGAGTTGCAATGTGTTCAAAGATTGATCTTCGATCATACTACCATTAATTGAGGATATGAGAGGAGGATGCACTAAAGATAGATTTTAGAACTCAGTAAAGGCACTACAAGTTCTTAGTCATGTCTTTCGGGCTAACAAATGCACTAAAAATATTCATTGGTCTTATGAACTGGGTGTTCTAGCCATACTTGGACCAGTTCATGATTGTATTTGTAGACGAAATTTTGATTTACTCAAGGTCAAGAGAGGAGTATGATATAAACTTGAGTATTGCTTTGTGGACCCTACGGGAGTACAACCTATATGCAAAGCTCTCCAAGTGTGAGTTTTGGCTATCCAAAGTTGTCTTTTTGGGACATGTAGTATCACTAACTGGAATTGCAGTGGATGAAGCCAAGGTCGAGGCAATATTGAGATGGTAGTAACCTACTACCACCACAGAGATATGGAGTTTTCTAGGTTTGACTGGTTATTATCAGAGGTTCATACAAGGTTTCTCTTCTCTAGCAGCCCCTCTCACATTACTGACTAGGAAGTAGGAGCACTTTATGTGGATCGATGCACGCGACTTGAGTTTCCAAACTTTTAAGCAGAAACTCACTACCGCACCAGTGTTGAGTTTGCCAAATGGCCATGTTGTTTTTGTAGTGTACAATGATGCCTCTGGTGTAGGGCTTGGTAGTGTGTTGATGCAAAGATGCAGAGTGATAGCTTATGCTTCCCGATAGTTGAAAGTGCATGAGCAAAACTAGCCCACGTAAGACTTAGAGCTTGTAGCGATCATATTTGAACTGTGCATATTGAGACACTATTTGTATGGATTGTCCTTCTAGCTCTTTACAGATCATAAGAGTTTGAAGTACATCTTCATGCAAAAGGATCTAAACAGTAGCTAGTGCAGGTGGTTGGAGTTTCTGGTTGACTATGACATTTACATTATCTACCATCTGGGTAAGGCAAATGTGGTTGCAGATGCCTTAAGTAAAAGGCTAATTTGAATGACATGCAAGTATACATGGTCGAAACAAGTAATATAATGATAAATTCTAGTATTGTCCCACAAAAAATGAATTTCCTTAAAATAATTAAAGAAAATGAAATTAAGAACAAAACAAATACAATCAACTTAACTAAATCTAAGTAGTAACTTTAAATTAAAGAAAAAGTTATAATGATAAAACTTGTTCTAGAATCAAATTTCCGTTAACATGAATTTAATATTCATCATATCTTACTCTTATCTTTTATTCTCTCGAATTGCCGTTATAGGATAATTATATTACATGGTGGCTCCTGTTCCTTCATGCATCTATTATTTTGCTTCAATTTCTACCTCCTGGTCATAATTGATTAATCAACAAAATAACACATTAAGATTTACCTTACAATCGCATATGATGTTATGTATCTCCCAACTACAACAACAAACAAATTAAAAGACTTGTCGTATGATTAATTATCAATGACTAATCTAACTGATTTCTTCTGAAATCTAATTAAACCTCATGATCTAAGTAATAGGTGATCAATTTACTCTTATCATTAAGAACATGATAATTTAAGCAATCCAATTGAATAAAAGAGTAAGAGGTTGAAATGAATTCTATTAAATCATGTTAAGTTCTATTCTTCAATAGAACGAAATAAAATATTACTCTATAATGAAAATAGAAAACTTGATAAAGAAGAAACTATTTCTCATTATGAAAAGAAAAGATATATAAAAACTAAAACTACTTCTAAGCCAAGAGTTGAGATATCCCAAAATTAAGCATATCTCATAAAATATTAATTAACTAGATTATAATGAAAAATATCACATAATTAATAATGTTTATACTAAGGAAGTACAAAATCACATTAAAAACATGGGTAAATATTGTATACTTTAACACTTAACAAAGGCCAGTAGTATGTCGAGCCAGATTGGCACCTATGGGTATACAACATGAGGACAAGAGAGAGGATGTAGCCGACCGACACCTTGTGGCAATGTTAGCAAGGCTGACAATTAGTCCGACTTGATAGACCATATCAGAGAGGCACAAGTAGTTGATCAGTTGCCAAAGTAGTGGTTCCGTCAAGGGACTCATTATGAGTTGGTTAGAGAAGCAAGTAGTTTATAACGGATGAAAAAATGGTTATATGTGTTAGATATTGCAGAGTTTTCTAGATTGCGTATGGGCAATCTTCACGAGGCCCATCACTCAAGGATCACGGTGCATCTGGGCTCCGTGAAAATGTATCACTACTTGTGCCGATCTTATTGGTGACCATTACCACCGCCATAGTGGAACTGGGATTGCATCACGTGCAACTTTATCATACATCTACCCGCTTCCAAGTGATGGATGGATGCAATATGGGTTGTCGATGATAAGTTGCCAAACTTGGCCCCCACTTTTTACCGATTCATACATCCTATCCCGTGTCTACATTGGCTAGATTATACCGGGACCAAATTATCATTCTCCACGGAGTCCCTAGGGAAATTGTATCAAGTAGGGACCCAAGATTCACCTCTTCTTTCTGGAGATCTTTCTAGCGAGAAATTAGGATGGAGACCAAGCTTAGTACAGCTATCCATAGACCAACAAGCAGTCTAAGAGGATGATTTAAATCCTAGAGGACTTGTATAACGACCCGGCCCAAAGTGCTACGTAATTGGCCTAAGTCATTTCTTTAAACATAGTGAACCTAAGTTATAGATCTATAGTCCATTCTTACTTATAAATAGGATCTTTTCCTAGTAGGTATTAGATGTGGGATTAAGTTGAGAGATCTCACAATCCACCCACCTTAGGAAATTTTGTCCCTAAAATTGCTACACTTGCCCTGTTGCTAACCCTATCCTACGGCCTTTTTTGACCAATGACCGGTAGTCTAGCCAACGTCTGTAGTCAAACCCACCATATAACATGGAACCAGGTTGCTCTGATACCATTTCTTAAGGTGGGTGGATTGTGAGATCTCTCAACTTAATCCCACATCTAATACCTACTAGGAGAAGATCTTGTTTATAAGTGAGAATGAACTATATATCTTTAAGTTGGGTTCACCATGTTTAAAGAAATGACCTAGGCCCATTACATTTCACTTTGGGCCGAGTCGTTATAGGTGGTATCTGAGCTGTGTTTCCCACAGAACCATGCAAATCAATCATTACCTTGTTGAAAGTCTAAGAGTCCACTGTCCCAATGGGTAAATTTTCTTTTATATAAGAATTGATCATTCTTTTATAAAATTAATTTTCATTGTTTTAGATGGTAAGTCATTATACGTGTGCCACTTGTGTGTCCTGCTGGGTGCACGTGACACCTAAACCAATGAGCGTATATGGGACGCCTTTACAATCAAAAGTGTTATCTAGGTAGTATGGGTGGTATGGGTCACCTGTGCGATATGGATAACAGTGTCATAGGACAGTGTGCCCCACTTTAGCTATGCATAAGAGTGGCAACGCTTAAATCAAAAAAAAAAAAACCACTCATGACATTATTATATTTTCGAGGACGAAGATTACCAAGATAGGGAGATTGTAAAAGCCCAATTTTTTTTCCTTATTATATTTTTGAGGACTAAAATTCCTAAGTTTGGGAGATTGTAAAACCCCAAAAAAAATAATTAGGTTATTTTATTTAGGGTTTTATAAATCTTAAAGCAAATTATAAATAATATTTTATTAAATAAATTCTTAAGAATCAATATCATTTATAACCCATTCGTATCACTTAATAGTAAGTTTTTGACTTTTCATTATCACACAAATGATATTGTTATGAATGATTACGTTCTTTTCTATAAAATTTAATGTAATGACTTCTTAAATACCACACATATTACTAAAATTTAATATAATGACTTCTTGAATTCCACAAATATTCTTCATAATAAAGAAGAGTTCTATTGTTAAATGAAACATCCTCTGGATAGCTTGTGAGCTCGTTTGGCTTTAGAGAAATTACATTCATATTAGGATCATGTGTTGTAGTTGGGGATGCCTTATCACAATTCCAGGTTCGTATAATTACTTGAAATGTTATATATTTCGATTTGGGAGTCTTGGTTGGCCTGAGTCCACATTCGATCACCATGCGCCGAGCGCAACCAGGGTCAAAGAATTGGCTCAGTCTGACACTAGGCTGCACCCTTAAAAGAATTACTATGTGGGAGTCTTGGTTGACTTGAGTTCATATTTGACCACCATGCGCCGAGCGCAATTGGGGTCAATGAATTGACTTAGTCTGACACAGGGCAGCACCCCCGAAAGATTAAATACCTGCCCCCACGCCGAAAGGGGTGACAGGGCGCAGGACAGCTCATTATGCACTTGTGATATCGAGAGGGTGAGTCAATGGCAAACATCGGTAACTATAGGCCGAGGGCCACGTAGCATGTTTACGCATACATGGGATTGTAGCTGGATTGGCAGCCACCCTCCTAGCATATTAAGAGCTCAGCATAGGCTCATAATCACTAAAAGACGTAATTCAGATGTTGTGGGGAATATGTTAATTGTTTCTTGTAATTATACAACTTAGTGTTTTTATCACTAACGCAGTATTGCCTCCGCAGGTATGAGCATGGAAGGATGGGTAGAGTCGGGACAATTGGAAGACTCTATTATTGGACTATTATTTTTCAAGATCGTTTGCATGGCAGTGGGATTTTGGTTCGGTTCATGGGGCTTAGATTATTCCGAGCATTTGTATATTAAATTTATTGTTATGTATTTATTTAAAATAATTGAAAATTAATAGAAAATTAATTTATGAGACACGTAGTTTCATATTGTAACACTTCGCTCGTGGCTTGGAACGGAGGGTCGTTACAACTTGCTCCATTCGTGTGTGATGGACTTTCATAGACCATGGGATGAGCATCTTCCCTTGATGGTGTTTGCATATAAAAATAGCTACTAGGCAAGCATAGGGATGAAACGCTTTGAGGTATTGTATGGTAGGCCATGTAGATCTCCGTCGTGTTGGCTAGAGGGTGGTGAGTAGTTGATAGTAGGCCCAGAGTTGCTTCTGGACTGCCAAAGAGTAGTTGAGTTGATTAGGCAAAGGCTTCTGGTAGCTTAGGATAGACACATGTCTTATACAGATCAGAGGCATAGGGGCATCAGTTTTGCCTCTAACAGTCATGTTTTTTTGAATGTCTCATCGACAAAAGGAGGTGTGCATTTTGGGAGGAGGGGCAAACAGAGTCCAAGGTATATTGGCCCATTCCAGGTGCTGAAATGTGTTGGATAAGTTGCATACGAGCTTTCACTCCCATCCAGTCTATTAGTAGTGCACCCGGTGTTCCACATATCTATGCTAAAGAAGTATGTGCCCGACAGATCGCACCAACTTTAATATGATGAGCTCAGTATCCGACCTGATCTGTCTTATGAGGAGGAGACTACGTGGATTCTTGACCGGTCTATGAAGACTCTCTGAGGAAAGAAGTGCCTTTCTTAAAGGTATTTTAGTCGCGGTAGGGTGTTAAAGAGGCCACTTGGGAGTGTGAGGAGAAGATGCGGTAGTGTTTCCCAAAAAATTTTCCTACAGAGGATGACTCAAAGTATTAGAACTCTTTCGTGATTTGGTTGAGTTTTATTTTATGTTGTATGTTGTGTGTTGTGGTGTGTTTTGCGTGTGTAACCACCTTAGGAAAATGTGCCCGATGGTTTTACTCTCAATTCAATTTTTACCCGAATTGGGTTAATAGGGTTGTAACGACCCGGCCTAAAGTACAACGTAATGGGCCTAAGTCATTTCTTTAAAATGGTTAACCAAAGTAAAGATCTATAGTCCATTCTCACTTATAAACAAGATCTTCTCCCAATAGGTATTAGATGTGGGATTATGTTGAGGGATCTCATAATCCACCAAGCTTAGGAAATTTCATCCCCAAAATTCCTACACTTGGCCCATTGCTAACCCTAGCCGATGACCTTCTTTGGCCCGTGACCGGCAGCCTAGCAAACGTCCTAGTCCAGCCCACCATCTAACACATAACCAAGTTGCTCTGATACCACCTGTAATGACCCGGCCCAAAGTGCAACGTAATGGGCCTAAGTCATTTCTTTAAAATGGTTAACCCAAGTTAAAAATCTATAGTCCATTCCCACTTATTAACATGATCTTCTTCCAGGACGTATTAGATGTGGGACTAAGTTGAGAGATCTCATAATCCACCCACCTTAGGAAATTTTGTCCCCAAAATTCCTACATTTTGCCCGTTGCTAGCCCCATCCCACAACCTTATTTTGGCTCATGACCGACAGCCTAGCCAATGTCCCTAGTCCAACCCTCCATCTGACTCGTAACCAGGTTGCTCACCATCTGACACATAACCAGGTTGCTCTGATACCATTTGTAACGACCTGGCCCAAAGTGCAACGTAATGGGCATAAGTCATTTCTTTGAAATGGTTAACCCAAGTTGAAGATCTATAGTCCATTTTTACTTATAAATATGATCTTCTCCCAGTAGGTGTTAGATGTGGGACCTACAGTGCAATTTCCGAGGAAACCCTCCTTTTTGGTTTTGGGGCTAACCCTACCATACCTTTTTATCTAACCCAACCCATACATCTTTATCTAATCTGACTCATACATCTTTAACTATGACACCAATTAACTATGTCATTAGTAAGCCAACCCATACGTCTTTATCCAACCCATACTTCTTAAGGTATGACACCCATACCTATGACATCACCAAGCTAACCAACAATTTTTTTTATAAAACCCATCCCTTCCCTTACCTTTTCACCATTTCTTCTTCCCTCTTCAGCTCCAACAGCCTTATTCTCCTCTCCTTCGCATTTTTCTTCATCCTATAAGCTCCAATCGCCCTCCTATATGTTTTTAGCCTCATAAGGTGTAAGTTTTAATGTTGGATGCCTCAAAAGACCTCCCCTTGGTCTTCCCTCATTAGTTTCAGGTTTGTGCTGCCTTTGTTGCTCGTTGTTTGATCTTTATTGCTTCCGTTTTTGTATTATTTCTTTTTTAAAAAATTTTAACATCTATATATGCCTGCTAGAATCATTTTGAGTACTCATGTATCTTATTTAGCCTGTGAATAAATAGTTATGCTTTTTATAATGCACATAAGTCACTGATCTATATTGTTTCGGTATAAAAATCATATCTTTGTACTCTGATGTTAAATTTCATGATTCATATTTTTTTGCACTCATAACATATATATATATACAACTTTTATGTTGGGAGTTTTACCATCCATGACCTACAATGTGCATGTATGATGGTAAAAATTGAGGAAAAGTAGCAACTTTCACCATTACAATGACACAAGCGCCCCTTTCTCCAATTTTTACTCTTTCACCTTGTAGGATATATTGATGACAAACATGTCAGTTTGTTCATGGTGTTGTTATGATTTCCTGGTAAAGTTTTAGGCCTAATATAATTACTAAATAATCATGAACATCACCCCTAAGTACGCCTTATGTTTCATGTGCTGTTTGTGACTGTGAGCATGATCTATGATTGTGTTATATGTTAAGCCACCAATTTTAAGCTAATAAAATCTAGTAAAAATCTATGATCCTCCAATAAGTGTCTAATTGAAATATATAAATTTTGGGAATGGTTAAAAATAATCAATGTAATCTTTTGTGGTGTTTACCCGGATAGTATAAAGATGAAGGGTGAAAAACCTAGTTTCATTTACTCTGGTTGTAAATTAGCTTAAAATAGGTTAATGATGTTATATTTGAGTTAAAATTGGTCCAAACCTTATCCTTTGTTTTGGTAGCACTGTGACACAATTTGTGGCTGTTTGTATGAGTTCCCAATTTTATTTGTGAATTTTCAAATATTTAGGGTCCAAATAGCTTCAGAAATAGCTCATCCAGTGACCCAACTTGTGAAATACACTTAGTCCTATTTACAAACTAAATTCTATCTATCTTTTTTGGGCTCAGTATCAATGTGTTAGTTAATTAGGCCCACCATCCAAAAAATTGTATAGTAAGCCTATTCGATTAAAACCCTATAATTGATTAAAGCTTACTAAATGAACATGAAACCAAAACCTCAATTAAGTTACCTTATAAGGTTTGCCATTGCACTTTGGGCCACTTAAGTTAATTAAGTGATATTTAGGTGTTGAGCTTGTGTGGAGTCTTTACCTCATTTTGCATGTTGATGTGACTCAATTCTTATTCTGTTCCATCTCCATGCTAGGTATTGTGAGTTAGCTCACCGACTAGTATGTAGAGCGCTACTCATCTAGGTCCATAGGAGTATCCCTTTACTACATCTCTGTTTGATTCCCTACATGTTGAGTTTTACTATGTTTTAGATGTAGGATGACATGGCTGACATTTTATCAAATCCTTCCAATGTTAGGCCATTTAGAAATGTTTTCTACACTTATTTCATAAAACTTGAAGGCTTAGTCCCCTTGATGGTTTTTGAAAGATAAGATCAAGAAACTAACTATTAAATCATCTCCCAAGTCTATATGTATATATTTGAGGATTTCAAATTTTGTGAGTAAGAATGTGTATGGGAAGTATGGACCACACTAGTACTCCTTCAAATAATATAGAGTATGTGTATTGCGTAACACAATATATTTTCAAAATTTGTGGGACGAACTTAACTGTTCCTTTTGCCACTTGAGTACTGTAGCCGGTGTATTGTGGAGGATGTGAGGGCATAAGTGTTGTATGTATGAATATAAATATTAGTCGTGCATGTATGCCGGTACTCGTTGAAGTATGTTTGCTTACCGCCGAGTGTGAGGCAAATTTGAAGTTTCTTAAGTTTCCATGGGTAATGGAATACCCATTTTTGAGCTTGCTATTTTACCGATAGTTATTTAGGCAGACACTTTGTGTTATGTTGTATGTTTTGCGCTATGTATTTTGTGGGTCACTATATGACAAACATGTTCCCTAACTACGTAAACCTTGTATGATTCGAATGAATGTCATGATGGTTGTGTTAGCATGTTTTATCTTTATATTATATTTTAAATATGGAGCTACAATACTTTGGTGGCAAGGTTAAGCATTTTCTTCAAGGTATGTAAGCCGTAGAGTCCTGGAACATGACAAGGAGATAAGTCACGTACACAAAACGTATTTGGCTATAACTATTTTTGTATCAGAATAGTGTGGGTGGAGGAGCTTATAGTTCACACCACTTGAAGACCCACGTGAAGTCTGAGTATCAAGGTTTGATGCCCTGATACTCGATGATACTATGTAGTTTCTTTGACGCTTTAATTATTGCTCAAGTAGGGTATGTGCACTGGTAACCATGACCCTTATTTAAATACTTGCATCATCTTCATGTTCCTAATAAGACGACTTAAGCCAATCACTTGAACTAAGTAGTAAGAATATGATGTACGCAACAGCATGCAACCTAAAAACTATAGTGGGGGTGTTTTTCTTCTACAATTACGAGTGATCGTCATATTTTTAAAGTCATCGCTCAACGTCGTAGGGGAGGTTCTACCTCTATTACGGGTAGGGGTGTTCATATAGGATTTCTTTAAGTCTAAGATCTACCTTTGTAGTACGAACTCTACATGCATTCTAAAATAACCAAATCTGGTGTATGTCTTAAGCATCCACTGAAGGTTTAGATCTACTTCCATAAAGTCTGTATGCGATTGCCCAATGAGTAACTTCCAAATTAAAATATCACAATTCAGTCCATCGTTTCGGGCCAAATTACAGTGTTACATTAGTGGTGCTTTATCGAATCCCACTAATATCAAGTCATTTAGTCGTCTTTTTGTAGTTTAATAAAATTTCAAAGATCTGATCCCTAACCAAATCTAGAAACCTTATGCAATAGTCCCCTAATGAGGCCCATTATATATAACATATGAGGGTTTCACTTTTCCAAATGAGTGAATTGTACAAAGATATGAAGATTGCACTAATATTCCTTTCACCCTAAGTAGAGCAATTATAAATGTTATTGCATAATGGAGCACATTTCTGGAATTTTTAGCACTAACACATTTTTCCTAGCCACTCGAGTACAACAGCGGGGGATATACAGAGGTTTGGTAAGGGCAAAGGTGTGTAAGATTGTATGCTTGTGTTCATAACTATCGTGATTAGCATGCCAGCTTATAAGTCTTAAGAGTGCTTAGTGTGCCTCTCTTTTCTACTACTTATTGCCTTGTGAGGACCAGTTCAAGTTCTGTCATGTGGGTGCTACTTATTCCCTTGTGAGGACCCTTGCAATTCTAGTTGTTTCACATGGGTGGTAGTCAATCATTTGCCAAATTTATTATCGCAAGTTAATTTTAGACTAGTAATTAAATTTTTTAATTATTGATGTTTACCCTTATATTTACATGGTGATGGCTTATGTAGGTAGACGGATTGATGGGCTCATGGTGAGAGATTGTGCTTCATTGATTATTTGATGTATGCCTTGTGGAGATTATGTTTTGTGATGATGTACTATTATGTATGCTGGTGCCCTGGATTGTGTTTTGTGACTTCTATGTGATGACTTGACCTCTAGGTTATTGATTGTACACGCGTTACTTCTACATATTACTATGTTGTTTTACGAGGAGTTACTATGGAGCAATAACTAACATATGTCTACAGGTTTTGGTTATAAGCCCCAAAGTCTTGGAACTGATGATTAGACCAAAATAAGGTATACTCAACTTATTTGTTGCAATTGCATGTTTTATGTGATTGAAGCAATGTGAATTGGAAGAGCTTACGGTCTACACCGCTTGAAAGGGCCACATGAAGACAAGCGGTATGTATGATTATAAGCTACTTAATCACAATCTGTATGGGTTTTGATGGATTAGTGTAAAGTAAAAATTTCTATGTAATTTTTGGACAAATTTCACATATATTTTTCGTCTTTAAATTGTGGATATACTTGGGAATAAAAATATCCCATTTTTAGTTATGGAGTTAAAAGTTTGTATTTGAAATTTCACAATTTTTAGATGTGTAGTTTAAGAGAAATCGAATTATTAAGGAAAATTAGAATTAAAATATGGGGTTAGTTTTCCTATTTAATTAGGCACTATATGATACGATTAGTAGTAATTAATGACTTCTTAAATGAAATTAGCTTTGTTAAAAATACTATTCATTGTGTGCACGACTCTCAATTGGTGAAACCACTTATTTAATTGAATTTAAAAGTAATTAGTTAATCATTGATTAATCAATATGTTGAATTATAAGTGCATCATGTGTTTATATATTTAATTGGTTGTTACTTATTTATATATGCCCTTATATGTGTTTATGTTTAGCTTGTTATAGTTATTTCTTGTATGTATAAATATATGTGTGTGTTCATTTAAGATCATGTCATTCATGTATGTATGCATGCATGCTTGCATGTATGTATGTATGTATATATATATATATATATATATATGGAGAAAGGGTGGCTATAATGCACCACAACCACCTTGGTTGTGCTTCACTTCTATCCCAGTTGTTTAATCACGATCCAACAGTCGGAAAAAAACTACCCCTGCCCACCACTCTGTTCTCCCCTGTTTTGCCACGCCACCCCAATGCCTCTCTTTCTTCCCCCTCTCCCTACTGTTTTCCTTTCTGGCCACCCACCGCCGCCCACCTTGCACGCATCATCACAAGCCACCAACCACAACGACAACCTCCGGCAACCACCTTTCTGACTCTTCCCTGGGTGACCCAAGGTGGTGAGCCATAACTAGGGGCGAATCCACGCGGCAAAATTGAGAGGGGAGGGCCAGGGAGCCAGCCAGGGCGCCCCGATGGGGGGGGACGAGCTATGCGGTGTGCGACCCGGGGGGGACGAGGTCCGGGTGGAAGTGGCGTGCGACGGGGGACGGGACGAGGGCTTGCCGGAAGTGGGGGGTGGGCGCAGTTGGCAGGCGCGGCAGGCGGCGGGCAGGAGAGGTGGGCGGGCGGGATTGGAGGGGATGCGCGGGGGAAGAGGGGTGTGGCGGCCGGCCGAGGGGAAGAGCTGCCGAATTAGGGGAGGGAAATTAATTTCTAGCCATTGGATTTAATCCAATGGCTAGAAAAATGCAGCACAGCCAAGATGGCTGTGCTGCATCACGCGTCCCTCTATATATATGTATACATACATATATATATACATATATATATATATATATATATATATATATATATATATATATAGGTTATGTTTGTAATAAGTTAGGAAGTTTGATTTATGCACATAGTAAGGTATGGATCAATGATGAAGTCATGAGGAAATGTCATGATATCTAGGTCTGATCAGTCGTTATTTGGGGAGTTTTAAGATCCCTAGTTTTACTTGATTAGGCAGTTTAGATGTATGATTAGTCAGACGATGTTTTCAATCGAAAACAAAGCATATGATATGACATGCATGGTAGGAAGTGAATAAGATAAGACATATGACTAAGAAATGTTTTTTATATTTTTATTAGTTATGTTTAAGTGTTAGGCCTATGACTTAACAGTTTTCAATCAAGATGAGGCATAGAGAAACCTAGACCTTTAGGCCAATTGACAAGTTTAGTAGACCTATTATTCTAGTGACTACAGTGCACACCCCTAAGTGATGATTGCCGTCCATTATGGAGTTGAAAAACTTGATGTTCTCAACACACTATTGGCTCTAAAACACATTTGATCATTTGTAGAATTTCATTATGAATGTGTTTGGTGCGGCTAAGTCATTCTCAATTGAGTTATGTGCAAACTCATTACCTAATAACGTTCACCTAATGAACTAAGTATAAATATGATTAATCAGTTAAATAATTTAAGTTAACTTGATTTATGTTATGTTATAAAAACTTTTATTCTGATTACGTTATGTATATGCAAATTATTAATGCAAGAGATATGTTTATTCAGTATTTATGAAGTTTAATCAATCATTTCTCATACAAAACCTAGTTCACGTTATATATGATGTGTTTAGCCAAGGGCATAGTATCTTTAGTCATATAGAGCAAACAACTTCTGTTGTATGTAGAGTAAACAACTTTTGTTGTATGCCAGTTAACGAGACTAGCAATTTTGGGCAATGAGGAATAATAAACCTCAACCCTTTTGATTTCTATTTTATTTTAGTTGCATTTATAAGTTTAGAGACTTATCTTAAGTTGAACTCAATTGGATATGATGTATTAGTATTATGATTTGGATTCAACTATGTAGTTTGATTATTATAATATCTATTGTATTTATTATGTCCTTATTTATCTTTATGTTCATGAATTGATTATGATTTATACATGTTTTATTCATTTATTACATATTATTTCTCTATGTATGTTTAGTAGATGCGATGCATGGGTCGTAGTGATGGCCTTGATTATATGTATAGAAATTGGGGGGTCGTTACATAGGTAGAGGAGGAAGGGTGACCGACAAGATGGGTGTAAAACCCTTGCCGTTTGCCTAATAATTTTAGCATTGGTTCAGTATTGACTTGGATCAACTTGCTTTTGTCCGACACTTTTATCGTGTGGATGTGTATGGTATAGTATGTGTAAGTCAAGGCCCCTAGTGTCCCCAATGCTTGGTGCGCCTAGTTGAACACTATACTTCCATAACTTCTATTTTTGGTTTGGTCATGTCATGTCATAATTAGGCAATAGGACCGTGCCCCTCACACATGCTTTTAGCTACGAAAAGAAGTCTGCACATTCGCACCTGCACGTGGTCCCCACCTTTCGAACAGGTCTACCTAATCCACCCATATCTTTCATGTTATATGAACACCTTAATGAGCAAGAAAGGAACACATCCACCGGCTATCATTGATTAAAAGAAAGACTCTATGTGTAGTAGTTGGGATAGAAGTTGCAAGGAAATTTTCTCCACCGGTTTGACATGTACATCAAATTTTAATTAGTTGAATTCTATAGGACAACTCCACAAACTTTGTAGAGACAAAAATGGGATAAGGATGCATGTATAAGTAAAAGTGTGGATGATAGAGTCAACGCCTGCCCTACTTTAGAGGACGGATTTTACCAAGAAGTTGTCATGTTATCGAGAAGAGTTCTACCTCTATCGGATATATATATACATGCTCACTCACATTATAAAGGGAGATCGGCATAGATAGGAGGAACATATCCATACATAGATTAGAGGAAGGTCTTGGAGGAAGAAAACCACCTTTCATCCTCCCAAGCTCTACACGACTGATCTGAAGAGGGAGTTGAAGGTTGTAGAGTAGTTGTCATAGCTGAGTGACAAAGAAGTAACATTACAGAAGAGAAGTTCATACCAAGGCCTCATCGTCACAGATTTGCAAAACTTTTCTCTTCTCTTTTTACAATGGTGTCTTCTTTTATGAGCTTCATGATGTATTTTTTTACGGCATAAATGTTAGTGATATTTGTGTCTGATGGATTTTAGTTGATATGAAATTTATCTTATTTGTGTTATCTTGTTGCACTGATTGTGGGTTGATTACTTCATACCTGTTCTTAATGTTTTATGGGAGTAGCTAACTTTTACATGATCAAGAGTCTTGATCAAGACCTAAGAATAGCAAGTCGATGATATCAATGGATCAAGTAGTTTATGGTTTTACCGGTAAGTATGCATTAGAATCATAGATATCTATATAAGGGGTTGATCGTAATGCACCAACCTAGTTTTGTTTGCACAGGAATATGAAATGAAGCTAGGGCGGGAGGTTGTAATAAGAAGTGGAAGCCTGTTACAATTAAATTCATTCCCTTAGATATCAATTGAAGTTATGCGTAACTTGATTAACATAACAAGATATGCCACATATTAACCTAGTGAAATTATCCATCCCAGATTTATTTTCATTAATAGAACCGATGTTAATGTTGCTTTTGTCTTCATTTCGTTGCATCATTTTCTAAGTTAGAATACTATACCTTTTCCATGCCCTTACTTTGCCTATTAATTCTAGAATAGATTTCCATCACATCATATGCTCTTTGTAAACAGATCAGTAGGTTTAATATTCTAACTATTATCAATACAAAAGAACATCAAATCCCTGTGAGAACAATACGCACCTGTCACTTTATTACTTATATGATGGTGCACTTGTGTGATGCATTAAAATAGCACACATGTATTTAGCACCGTTTTCGGTGATTTGTTTTATTTTTATCTTTCTTGATAGTTATTTTTTAGAAAACATATTTAATGTGCGTTTTCAAATAGTATATGTAAAAGACCCAACTAGAATGATTGTTTCCTTTTGATCCAAAAATTGGAAGACTTACTTAAGGATCAGACAAGAGCAAAGGTAAGCCATGACTAATAATTTTAACCGACAAAATTTTGTGAATCAAAACATTTGAGATCAAGCTTTTGTTAACCAGAATATTGGAAATTAGAAATTGGTCGAACAAAACTCTATGGGGCAAGCTTTTGTAAAACGACAACATGGGTAACCAAGTTTGTTCAGCGCACCAAAATCAGCTTGAGCATGATAAAAACAATAGATCTTTGGCAGAAGTGGCTCTACAACTACCAGAAGATTTAAATCCTAGTATTGAGAGACCACATATTCTATAGATAACAACTTTGAGCTAAAACTTGTGATGTTTCAAATGAAAAGAAAGTTTACGTTGAAATATTTCCCACCATCCCTAATAGTGCAATCCATAAATAAAATTAGTTCATTTGTCCAAATGGATAATGAATCCTTCTATGATGCTTGGGAGAAATTCAAAGACTTGTTAAGAAAGTCTTCTTATTATGAGATTCAACTATGGGTTCAAATTCAAACATTTTTCAATGGGTGTATTAGTCTAAGTCTATTGTTAATGTTTCAACAAGAGGATTCATCATGAAAAAGACTTATAATGAAGCTTATGAGCTAATGGAGAAGCTAGCTTCTAAATACCATCAAATGATGTATGATAGAAAATCAAGGAAAAATGTATCAAGAGTTATACAAATGGATGTTTTTAATGCCCTCTTAGCATAGATTGCAGCAGTAAGTAAGCACATGCCGAATCTGTAGAACAAGATTCCGGCCCGTGTCCAGGCAGCGCAAGCCCTATCCTGTGATTTTTGTGGAAATGACCGTTCATGGGAGCAATGTCCATTTTTGCCATCCAACAACAATTATACATATTGGTAGCAGTTGATTATGTCTCAAAATGGGTGAAGGCATACGCATTCCCAACCAATGATACCAAGGCAATGATAAGGTTCTCAACGAAGAACATATTTATAAGATTTGGCACCCCCAAGACCCATCATCAATGACAAAGGATCAAACTTCTATACTAAGGCCTTTGAAACTCTATTGGCTATGTATGGAGTCAAACTCAAAGTTGCAAGTGTATATCATTCTTAAACGAGCAGACAAGATGAAATCTCCAACCAAGAAATCAACAGAATCTTGGTAAAGGTTATAAATCCATCAAGAAATGATTGGTCACTCAAATTAGATGGTACATTATGGGCATCCCGAACAGCTTTCAAGACACCAATTGGAATGTCCATTTATAGAATTGTATTTGGAAAAGTGTGTCAGTTACCTTTTGAGGTAGAGCACAAAACTTATTGGGCAATTCAGAAATTAAAGTTTGATGCCAAGGCATGTCAAGAGAAAATGTTATTACAGTTAAATGAATTGGATGAATTGAGACTCAATGCATATGAGTATCCTAACTGTATAAAGAGAAATCCATGCTATGGCATGACATACATATAAGGATATCATGTCTTGCTGTACAATTCTATGCTAAACTTTTAAAAGGAAAGCTTAAGTCTAGGTGGCATGCACCTTATATTGTGATGCAAGCAACTCCCACATGCTGCTTTAGAAATCTAGAATGAGAAAAATGGTTACCAATTCAAGGTCAATGGACACAGCCTCAAACACTATCATGGACGCTTCATCCACCACCCCAATCTCAGAATGAGCAAAGCTTAGTCAAGTTGCAGATTCAAAACAAGAGCTTTCTTGATGGCAACCCAGCATGTTTGTATATCTTGATTACTTCAAAAAAAAAACAAAAGCAAAAAAAATAAACATTTTTGGCAACCCAAGCCGAGCATGGTAACATGCCCAAGCCAAATAAACCCAAGGAACATTAAAGGGATAAAACACAAAAAGGTAAAATTTTTCTACCCTAGCTTTCTTCCTCGCCGCTGCAGCTGGTGCACTTCACCTCGATCTTGACTAGGATCAGTGTTCAAATGACAACATATGAGCTTCAAATCACAATCCATTCTTTCAATCTCTTGTTTTCAGTTCAATCAAAGTTGCTGAATGTTCAATTACTCTTCATATTGATACAAATCATTGATTAGGTAACACATTTGAATGATTGTATAGATGATTAGACAACATGTTTAATCTGTGTATAAAGTGAATAGATGCATGAAATGTGTTATAAGACTATCTGATCATTACATATAATGTTTCAATTACCACAAATAAAAGCACATCTAGGTCCATTCGTTTTATGTTAGTTGTGGCTGAATTTTTTACTAGAGATAGGATGGTTCAAAGGAAGCAACAAGAAACTAAATAAGTGACTGTGTAGCTAATGGAATCCTTACCAATATTGTAACAACCCACCCATTCCGAGCTACAAGCCAAGTGCTACAATATAATCTTAATGCCACGTAAATTACTTTTCTACTAATTTATCAACATCATAAATAAATCCATGACGTAAACTTTTTTACAATAAATTAATTCCATAGGCAAAGAATTAGTTAAAGTTCAAATTATAAGTCATGTCATGAATTAAAATATAATATAACCAATGCTCAGAATCAGCTAAGACTACATGAAATGAACCAAAATCCCACTATTATGCAAACATGCCATAAATGTAATAACAACTAAATTAAGAAAAAAAGATCAACTGTCTAATAATAGAGTCCTCCACCTATTCCAACTTTAACCAATCTGTCCCTGCTCACACCTGCGGTGAAAATTCTGCATTAGTGATAAAAACACTAAGCCATATAATTACAATAAATAAGTCAATATATTTAACAACATTATTATTGAGTCTTTAACTAATTATTAGCCTATGCAAAACTCTAATTATGTCAGGAGGGGTGGCCGCCCCATCTAGCTATAATTTGAAGTATGCACACACAAGCTACGTGGCTCATGACTTGTGATTATCGATATTTGTCATTGACTCACCTTCTCGGTATCACAAGTACATAATGAGTCATCTTGTGTCATTACGGATTAAGTGTGCACCCCAGACTAAGTTCATTCTTTGACCCTGGTTGCGCTCCGTGCACGGTGGTATTATTTAGGATCAGGCCGACTACGGTTACAAAATATTTTGAGTAATTATATATACTTGAAACTTGGTGAACGAATCGCAGACATGACAGAAAATCCTATTATGGTAGTCACAAGCAAAGTATACGTTAAAAAGAACAATTCCTAAGCTAACTGGATGCACGATGATATGATGTATGACATGTAACAATGTGAGGAGTACATTCCATAAAAAATATAACAAACGACAAATAGTTATTTATTTATTCAATTACATATAAGTGACTTTTATAAATAAATTAATTCACACAAGCTTTATTTACACGATCATACCAAATCATTAATCAATACATATATAAAAATATAATCATGCCAATAACTATGTCTACGGGCAAGTAAATTAATTAATTATTAACGTATTAATTAATAATACTTTTTTATACATAATAACCAACAAAGCAATACACATAAAAACCAATGATAATTCTACTTATCATTTAGTCATACTAATGGGTAGATTGCCCACCATATTTTAACTTATATATCTCAATTATAACAATTAATTAAGTTAGTTGGTTGCCCAACTTACCTAAATAAATTAACTTAATAGATTGCTTTAATCAAGTAATAATCATTATCATATCAAATCGTATAAGTCTAGAATTAAATCTTTGGATTACATCAAGTGACTAACAGGTTATTAATATTACTCAAATTAAATTTTCATCTTCCAAATCTTGCTAGTTAATTCTTATTAACTCATGTTAACATATTTTAATATTTAAAGTATGCTAGTCATACTTACGTACACATAAGTATGATATTACCCTTATTATATCTTTTTCTCCCAATTTCATTGCCTCAAATTTACTCATTAATCATTATTAATTTGGTATTTATAAAAGAGTCTAACCCACAAATATAACCTATATAGTTCAAAATTCCAACTTTCTTATATATATTTGAAGAAGAGACAGATACTATATACATGCATCACCAAATAATGATAAACCCATCTTGTATGAACTCAATTAAACAACTCCTCATGGTAGGTCCTCTAGGACTGGCTACCCAAACTTAAAACAAAATTCGTCAACTTTTAATTAACTACCTATTTTCTTAGGACTTAAATCAAACTTCATGCGATGAATAAACTATACTGTGTCTAGCCAAAATATTGATTAACTAAACTCCCTATGTCAATCTTAAAGACATATATACCCGTACATATGTACATACATTCTTACCAACCAGTTAATACACATGATATTTATTTAATATACTCAACTTACTAGGCATGAAACCATTTAATATCATTATAATTTATTTAAATTGTAAGCATTACTAACCCAAATCAATAAATTTATAACAAAATATCAACCTTTAATTAAATATAGTGAAATTAATATAATGGTACTTATTCAATAAATTATTTAAAATTTGCTTTAATGGGCTAATGTACTTGGCTTATTTACTTAAACCAAAACGAGCACAAACTGCAAAACCCATGATTCGAATCAGGGTTTTGTAAATCTGAACCAATCTGTATGACTGTTATTTTCAGTTGACTTAAGTTTTAATTACGAGATGACAATTCATTTTCCTCACCTGACTATTCGTTTTTCCCACCGTGACATCTACATATTCCACATTTCTGACAATGTCACCATTCATCCTTCTCACCCAACTTTCTTCTTTTTTTCTTCCTTCTCTTTTCTCCCATGATCCTCACTCAATTCGTCCACAAACATGTCGCCATCACCTCATGACTGATGATTAGTACAGAGCAGGAGCTCACTGTTTAGGCACTCAGAGCTTCAACTAGGTCCGTTAAGGACTCGCTCCTGATTTATTATTATATTCTATCATGATTTAATTTTTACAGATTGTAGGACAAGTTGAGGGGTGTTTTATCGGATCCCACTTAGCTCGGGTTACTTAGTCAAATAGTTTTCCAGATTAAGAACCCTCGAGGATGAGATCCCTTGAGTATGTTTCAAAAACAAGATCTACTACAAGTTGCCTTCAGGCTTATTTTATAAATCCCTACCCAGATCTATATATATGTAGTTTTTATGTTTTTCGATAACCTTACTACATGAGTGAGCATGTGCCAATCGAAGCCGCCAACAACCATGCTATGCAAGTGGCATGTGCTAGGCGTAAGCCAGAAATACTTACAACCATGTTATGCAAGCACATATGCTAGTCAAAATCGCCGACAACCATGCTACGCAAGTGGCATGTGCGAATCGTAAGCCAAAATTGACAACCATGTTATGCAATTGGCATGTGACAGTTGAAGCCACTGACAACCATGTTATGCAAGTGGCGTGTGCCAGTTGATGCCGGGAATGCCAACAACCATATGTGCCAGTCAATGCTGTCGACAACCATGCTACGTAAGTGGCATATGCCAGTCGTAAGCCAGAACCAACAACCATGTTATGTTAGCAGCATGTTCCAGTCGAAGCTGCCAACAACCATGCTACGCAAGTGGAATGTGCCAGTCATAAGCCAGAACCGAAAACCAAGCTATGCAAGAGGGTATGGAAGTAAACAAAAGGGATTAGGATATGACAATAGTCCCAAGGGACTAGAAAGAGAAATGAGAAAAGGCTGAGAGAGGCATCAGTAATAGCAAATCAGTTCAGTTAAAGATGATTTTAGTTCAGTAGATGCCTTTTAGAGATTTCACAAAAGTGTTTTCTTTCATATGAGAGTTTGCTCTCATTATCAATTTGTTATTAGTTATATTTTTATACCAATAATAGTCATTACTGATGTGTTTTTTAATATATGTAGGTGCTGATCAGGAGTAGGATAAGCCAGCCAGGACGGAAGAGCAATGACGTCTCTTGCATATACACATGTCAGACGATAGAATGTTAATGTTTTGTTTATGTTGCCATTATATTAAGAATGATGTGATGTAAGGTATATAACAATTGAATTTATATGATGTGAAAAGTAATTAGAAAGCAAAGATGGGTTGAGCCCAAGGTTGGATTTGGGATAGCCGACCTAACTAGGACCAATGACATTTTGGTTTGGTTCCTAGCATGAACCAAACTTGGGGTGTTTCAGAAACACCCCGAAAATTTGTGTAATACAGAACAAATACAGATGCATGCACTCAAGAAACAGAATAATAACAAGAGGGAGAGAAGATGGAGAAACTCTCAACAAGGAAGAGATAACACATGGGAAGAAAAGAAAATGGCGCAGATGCTTAGTACATGGGAAGATAAAAGTGATAGTCTTTGTAACTTTTAACCAAATTGGCACCCCTAATCGATTCTTCACTCTAAAAGGGATATGATAATCTAATTTTAATTTTGCTTCAAAAATTTGTAACCTCCTGATTTCACCAACTCACTCATAACATCTAACCACCTCATTAACTATTACAAATTTTCACACAACTAGTTCAATTATTGGATCCTTGAAATGTAAAAGAGACGGCTAATACCAAAATATGAAGATAGTTAACAAAAAGGGTTTGGAAATTAAATCTCACTCACAACTCCCAACCTAAAAATCTGACACGTCCCACGACAACTTGGGGAGACCAAGTGTTCCCCTTATCTCCAACTCTCAACCAAAACTCCACCCTTACGCACCACGTCTGCGTATCCAAGAGACCCTAGCCGCTACCAACCTAAGGCCAACGATGGTTAAACCTTATTAAACTAAAAGAGGAAAACAAAACATAAAATAAAATACAATAAATAAAGCTTATTGGAAACCTCTATTGTAGCTTTGAGTGCTCATAGTAGGAGCTTTTAGGTTAAGATCCCTCCCATAATGGTGTGTTCAACATGCACACGTAGTATAGGCATCTACTTCCATTATGTTAGTTCAAATTAGTAGTCCAACAAATGGTTTTATGAATTCTAACATCATGGTTTGGTTTGTGTTCCGATCGAATTGTGGTGTTCCAACATTAGTCCCACATCACTCTCAAACAAATTACACACCTCTCTTTTCTCTGTATATATTCATCTACACAAGACAATACACATATTTATTTCCTATAATTTTGATCTCAAGTTGAGCTAGAAAACTTGAACTCGAGTTGAGCTCGAAATCTTGAACTTGAATTGAGTTAAAAAATTATTACTTGAGTCAAACTAGTATGTTTGCAATATAGTAAACTTTGAGCTCAAGACAAGTTCAAACAATAAAATCCAAGTTCAAACAATAAAAGCCAATTTCGATTTGAGTAGAAGTATTAGTGTTGAAAACTCGATCGCACTCGAGTCGAGTATGAGCGAGCTTCAATCATAATTGATTAGTAGCCCTATCTTTAATGTGGTAACAACCTTATAAAAAATAAGGATTTACTTTTCAAAAATAAAGTGCTATATTGTTACCATTTTATCATGACAAGTAGGGGGGAATAATGTCACATTTCATTATCATCGGTAGAATATGACAAGTATAAAAAAATTGAAATATATATATATATATATTTAATATGGTTATTTTTTGTGATATATCTTTGTCAACACGGTATATTTGTGTAAAATTTTTACACTATCTTATAGTGACAACAAAATAAGAATTTTATTTTAGAAAATTGTGATGGTATTTTGCCACTGTTGTACTATGATAAGTATAAAAAAGGTTCATTACGTCCACTAGACTGTAACAAACGTACAAAAATTAAAAAAATTATTTAACTGCAGTGGCTGCCTTTGAGGCTGTAAAGGCCTAGGACTGGCCACGTGGTATGGCTTTGCTACTCCCCTACAGCCACACCAGATGGCTGCCATGCATATGTACCCGTATGCGTGACTCATGACTAGATCTAATGAAGATAACTACTATTTTTAAGGATTGTTTAAGGTCTCATTGTAAGCATAATATTATATCTCTTTTTTCTTATTAATACCATCGTAATTGGGATTTCTAAGGCCTTTATGAGGATATTCTTTAATTTCCTCTCAATATGAATATATTAGTATTTTTGCAAGTAATTTAGGCGCACGGTGACTAGGAGGCATCATTTTGGTGTTGAACATTTATTTCATAAATATATAAATAGTGTACAATAATATTAACTCAAAAAGGGTGAATTTAACATGCGAATGGGTGGATTTGCATTATATGTAAAAAAAAGAAATTAGATTTATAAAATGATCAAATTTATCAAACATACAATTTTAATGTCGGTACTGTAATGAATACATTGCCCACATTTTAATTTATCAATGTAGAAGACTCAGGAACTATGATGGGGCAATTTTCACTTTGTTGGTTGGACAAAAGAGACTTAGCCTAATTATTTTATGAATATTAGGTCTAAATTTAGGACCATCACAAACAATCCAAATAGTACTTCCATTCTCCTCTTTACTAATTTCTTTCTTTTCCCCGCTTTATATCTCCTAATCTTCTTCACACAATTTCTTTTCCATATTTTTTGCAACTCACTTGAGTCTGATGCCCTATCCCAATTCTCAACCCTCTCACAACCTCGAATGATTTCACATATGCCTCGTTATGGAACGCCTCTCATCCCTGCTTCCCTAACATGTGCCAAACGGGTACACAGTGGGCCCACAAAAATGTTTTAGGAAAGAAGACGTAAGCTGTGGGGCTGAGCATTTAGTCAATCGAACCGAACCAAATTTTCAAATAATACCAATCTCTGAATTCTACCATTCAACACTTGAAATGCAGCACCGAAACGAACCAAAATAGAAGCACAAATTGAGCCGAAATATTTTGGTTGGTTCGGTTTGGTTTGAGCAGAAAACCAAAATTAAAATAGAAACCACTCTATTACAGTAAATTGTCAAACCATCTCAAAAAAATTATAAAAACAAAACATGAGAGCAGCAAATGCTGACAATCAAATGTGATAGAAAAGTAAAGGGGATTTTCGCTGGGTATGGTTTACACATGACATAACTTTTTTGACGTGATCAAAGATAGATGTAATTCCTCCATTTGAGAAATATGTGTACATGGTCAAATATGCCCTTTAGTGGGGAAGTATAAAGTGAAGTGCAATCATTAGTAGGGGCAAGGAAAGGTTGTCCAAACTAAGAGATGATGAATTTAATGTGAATGACCAGGTTGAATTGATTATGTCCACTCTCATTTGTACTAGAAAATTTGTGGCAGCCTCTTGTCTGCCCTCTTTCAATTGCATCGTCATCTCTCTGCTTCGTTCATCTCTGCCTGCTTCCTCAATCCTCATTCATTCATTGTCGTTGGCCATCATAATATTCTTTGTCTGAGCTTCCTTCTCTGGGAGTGAAAGATTTTAGTGGTGTTGACAGTGGAGGTTAGTAGAGAATCTTCATTTTAAACAGTTTGTTATTCACGGTTTGAAATTAGGTAAGGGAAGGTTGTATGATTTGCAGTCATGGTGTTGTGAGCAATTGATGGTAGGGATGGTTGGGTGGAGTCTTGTGGGTGATGATGCACATTGTTTAGTGTTTGTGAGAGTAAGTAGTTAGAGGAAGATGGGGTCGGGTAGAATCATTTAAGTGGTGTATATGTGTAGAAAAAGAGTTAAAGTGACTAGCATGGTATGTTGTGAAGAAAATAGTAAAGTGTTGCTACTGTATAGCCACATTTGTATGTTGTTTGGGAGGTTTTTATGTATAGAAAAATAGTAGAATTGACTACCATCGTATGTTGTGAATAAAAGTAGTGAAGTTTTGGTGCCAGGGTTGGCCACAAGTCGAGCTAGCTTATGAGTTTTTATTACTTAATTCAACATGAGTCAAACTCGATTAATTTTAAGCTAGATTCAAAACTCGATTTTAAGAAAATTGACTCAACTCAATTATAATATAATCGGTTTCAAGTTATATAAAACTTGATTCAATTCAACTCAAACAAACACGATTTAGCTTAAAACTCAACTCAAATCGACTCGATGTCTAATAAAAACCTTTAAATTTTTGTTCTCTAACAATACATGGATAACATAACATCAAAAATGATAATCTGATATAAAAATAATTAAATCAAAATAATCTAATAGTTATATGACTATCAATTGTGATATGACTATCAATCTAATAGTTATAAACTATCATGTATATTTTTATTAAAAAAATAAAACTACAAATATTGCATTATAGACAATAAATTAAAGCTTCAAACTTACAGCGTGAAACTTGAACAAGATTGATGCTCGACTTGAACTCGATCAGGTTTAAGTCTAACTCGAACTAAAAGAACTCAACTTAAAACCATATAACTTGAAACTCGATTCGTTTATCAAATGAGTCGGGCCCAAGTTAGGCAAAACTTGACTTGACTTGGCTTGTGCCCTGCCCTAGTTGGTGTTGTACAGTCACATTTGTATGTCTCTTTGGCCTTTATCGACAATATCCATATGCTAGTGCAGAGGAGGACATCATATTCGATGTTGTTGAATATGGTATTAGTAAAGCTGACGCTTCAATAGGAAGTCTTTGATATGAAGCTTGACGTTGTTGTCTTTGTCCTCAATGGAAAAGTTCTTACAAACCATCAAGAGTAACGAGGATTTGGAAGTCGCATTTAACAAATGTGAGTGATGTGACACACATGGTCATGATTTATGTAGAGAGGAAAGATAAGTATAGACTGAAGAGGAAAAGCAAAGATAGAGAGACCAAGCTGGAGAAGTGAAAATGGAGAGGTCGCATATGACGAATATGTGATTAGCGGTGACACACATATCATAATATCAACATTTGAATCATCTTGACATTCTTCATCATTATCCTCCATAACATTAATTTTCCTTATCATTGGAAAAATTAGTCCTTTTTAACTGGTTGTCATAACATGACACTGCTTCTATTCAGTACTGTACTTGTATGTTAGTTGTTAAGTTGAGCATCTGTTGATATGATATGTAATATTGGTTTTAAAATATGAATTAGGACAATAAATATGTTAGCATTACTTCTACCAAGGACATAATATGTCATTGACGAATCCAAAGGCATATATAGCCATGAAAGATATTTTTAAAGTGTAATATGAATTGTATAAGGTATTAGGAGAACTAGTCACAAATATTTCGTATGCCGATGGACTTTTCACTAACATAAATACGCCAAGAATTTATCTTAATTGTACTGCAGACTTATCTTGTAAAAAATCATTTAAAAAGTACAAACAAATGTTCAAAATAATCAAAAATACCTTTCAAACCAATACTTAAAAGGATGGAAATAGTATTCACATAACTGTCAATTCCATAGAAAAAAGTAAATTCCAAAATATGATTATTACAAACTTATGTATGCGAGTCACAAAATTACACCAATAGGAAACGTTTAGTTGTCTTTGACTTCCCGTTTGTCTCTTCGAAACCTCCTTTTGAGCAAGCAAACCTCTTTATGAAATGTTGTTTGAAACTAGCCCATGAATTAGAAAAGCTGCTGCATAAATAGGTCCTCATGTCTCATGTCTCAATCTGTTGTGTTGCACACAAATTAGAAAAATATAGACAATTAAGAACTAAAATTTGCAAGTAATTAAAACTAAATGTGGATTGGGTTGTTGTATCGATTATAAGAGAGCATATACATGCAGTAATTACAAGTCGTCCGCTCTAGCATATATCCACCTCTACCTCCAATTCTACCAATCACTCCCAGCCAAAGATCACCACCCTGAGCAACACAACATTGCCCCACCACCTCTCCTGCCTTTCCTACCTGCTGCTAGCATCCCTCTCCCATGACGTCATCCCTGGCACTGACGACATTGTGGTGATACCGTTCAACGTCGGGTTCCACCCATATAGCTGTTGTGCCCCTTCCATGTCATCGGTGGCAAGCTGCACTTTCCTGGACCCATATGAGATGGTCATGTACATGATCGTCTCGGCATTGGAGGAGTGGCTGAGGCCAAGCAACTAGCCAATCTCATGCACAACCACTTGACTCCAAGACGATCGCCATCTGCCAAACAAGAAAGGAGTCAACATTCCAATTCTCAATCTCATTGAGGTGGAGTTGGTTGTCGGGCGGGGTGAAGGTGTAGGCGAGCGTCCCAACACACCATCAAAATCAAGAAGAAAGAGAAGGAGGAGATGAACCAAGAAGGAAGACTACTCCCAAAAGTTGGATAGTTTATTGAGAAAGCAAATAGTGAAAAAACAGGTTGCCGATAGTTTATTTTCCTTAAAACAAAAACTTGTGCAAAATTTTTTTATAGTAAAACATGGTACATATATAGACATAAATATAAATTAGATAGCATAGATTTTGTGCAAGTGCATCAAACACATCGACTCATTGAGGAAAAAGATTTAACATACAATCCAAGATTCAAAATATAATCTAATACTATAGAACTATAAGGCTTGCCACCTGTAGACTTGCTTTTCTCACTTAATATGAATTGATACAGTAGAGAGAAAAAATATATTGTCCTTGTCTATGATATATGCACGCTAAAATTTTGGCATCTTTCTAATTTTTAATCACTAGACTCCACCTACGTACCAAGAAGAGTAAGCGAGGGCTTCTTTCTCTTTTCTTCCCGGATGGAAACGAGGGGAGTTGCATAGGCAGAGGGTGATGGCTACTATATCCGCCACCTCTTGTTTATGAAAGCCTTGGTCGCTTGTCTAGTCCTCGAAGGGTCGCTGTCTTATCCATGAAGAAAATGGTTGTACACCATACTGATGAAAAGCAAGAGCAGCTAGGAGGAAAGGTGATTGCAAGAAGGAATTCAATATATTATTTGTTGAGATGGCAAGACTATGATAGCACTTAAACTCGGCTGTCAGAGGGCGAAGATTAGGAGTGGACTTGGACATCTAAATGACCGAGTCTGAAGTCTAAAACATGTCTTACTGAATTTTACTAGCCAACATTAATCGAATAAAAATAAACCTAAATATAGATATTTTTTTGTCTGACCAATTATCCGATATTTTATATCAATAATATAATGCCTTCAACATTTATAAGGCTAATATTATATTTTATAAAAATTTCAAATTATGATATATATTAAAATTAATGAGGTTTATAAATAAAATTAATATTTAATATTTAAAATAATCCAAAACAACTTATATAGAAAAAAGATAAAAATCATCCTCATATCTAAAAATTTGGAACAATATATTTATATCAACAATTATATCAAATTATTTCCTACATCGTTGAATGCTCTCAATTAGTATCATAGTTTGCTAAAATTACAAAATATAGCTTCCACACATTTCCAAGTAAAAAATATTCAATCAATGTATATAAGCTTCAAAGTAATCTTGAACATTAAAATGTAGTCTAATATTACATATATTTCAAAAACAAAATATTTTAGTAATTGATTCATTATGGAATGTATCTTACCTACATGAAAAAAAATATAAAATAGTTAATTACCTGTTGAAATATTTTACAAATATTAAATGAGGGGAAACTAAATATAATATTTTCATATGTTCATTATAGACATAAAGATGTTGGAATATTATCTTCGTCAACACAATCAACAATATCTTCTCATTTTTCAATATTCATTATTCCAAACAAATTATGTGATCAACTTGGTTGTTTCTATAGAAGTAAAAAATATAGTTGGAAGAGAAGAACAAATGTTAAAAATTATATCAAAAAAAATTCCATGGATGTAAAATATGAATTATCTTTGTATTCACATGTTAACAAAATTTGGGCACATATTGAAACATCAAGTGTTTTTGAGCTCAAACTATTCGTAGTTCAATTATTTGTTCTCTAATACTAAATGTAGATTCAAAGGCAACAGTTGACATAAGAATGACTAAAACATCTTGAGCAATCTGTCCCAAAATATGATATTTTATTATGACCAATCTCCACCATGATAATATATTAAATTGCTCATCTACCCGCATCCACAAAATAAATAATTTGCTCATCTAAATAATTCTCCAAATCATTTCATGTTGGCTCCTTTAATGAACATTTCATAATCAACTTGTTTATTCCTTCCAATCTCTTAGTTAGGCCTACAATAGGACGAACATCTAATGAACTTTTAATTCCAATAGAGGGTTTGTTTGACACATATATAGCTATAGATTTCACAACACTTGAGTAAACATTGGACATGTTTATCAAATATTATTTCACTTGGGTAACCATGTCATCTCTATCTTCATTGTAAATCATGCTAAAATAGTACACAACAAAAATTAATTTTGATCTAGGGTCCAAAATCAAAGCAATCACCAATAACATATTTGCTTCTTTCCAATATTTATCAAAATTTTTCAACATTCCATTTCTCATTGATGACATTAAATATGATTCATTACTATACCATTCTATCAATTAAAGCTTGAGCTCACAAATAATGTTCAAAAAAATATTTGTTATGGGATACTTAGTGATAGAAAAAATTTCTATTAACTCGTAAAATGTAGCCAAACATTCATATATCATTCTTAAATCATCTCATTCATCCTCAAAAGGACAGATGAAACTCACATCAAAGCAACTATAACATTCAAAGACATTGTTAAAATCTAAAGCCACACCAATCATTTTGTAACTAGAATTCCACCTAATCTTCACATCATGTACTAAAGAATGTTTAGGTCCATTCAATTGACTTGTATATTTGTAGAAACAATCACTCTTTATAGTTGAACCTTTAATATATTTTACACATTCATGAACCTTCTATATAGACTTAGCAATTGCATTCAACTCATCTTGAACAATTAAGTTCAAAATATGAGTACAACATCTCATCTGAAAGCAATCACTTGAGAGATTTGGAGTTCTACTTGAAAAAAAACTGCTTTCCTTTGTCGCTCCTTCGAGTGTTCATTTGCACTTGCATTGTTAAATGCAACCACAAAAACCTTTTTTCAAATTGCCACTCACAAATTTTACTAATAAGACTCTTGGCTATGCATCTCCAATATGTCAACTTTTAACTTTGGGCAAAATTCAACACCATTTTTATAACTTCCAATTTCCATCAATAAAATGAGCCATCAAAACAATATAAGTAATATTTTGTGAAAGTCCAAATATCACTAGTAAAACTAATTTCACTCTTATCTTTTTCCAACATGTTAAACACATTTGTTTTCTTCTTTTCATAAATTCCAAGACAATTTCTTGTAATTGTTCTTCTAAAAACCATCAAAAACTGTGCTTGCAAATTACTATCCCACCTTCTAAAGCCTTCATGTTTCACAATTGAAAATAGACACTAATGTAAGATTATTGTATCTGCCAACTCTAATCTTCTACTTGATCAAATTTCCAAACTTCTATTTCATTATTTCCATTTTTTCTTACCCATATTTAAATTTTGTTGCCCAATATGACCATTCAAATTTTTTTGTCCTCTTCAATTTGAAATTAGGGCACTTCCCTTCAACATGCCTCCATAATTATTTTGTTCCATAACTTGGCTCCCTCCAATTTCTTTTCACAATAACGACAAATCGCCCATGTTCCATTCTCTTCATATTTTCTATCAAAATAGGCCTACACACCAAATGTCATTTTTCTCTTTCTTGATAATGTAGCATCTATAGAGTCTAATTCTTTCGGAATAGAATTTTCACTATCTTTTCCACCTCCACTTTGTTCATTTACATTTGGCAATGAACTTGCATAATCCATCTAAAAATATATATATCAATTTGTAAACATATTGATTTGTGAACGAGGTGGTCATTGGCGCCTAGACTAGAAGCTAAATAGCGGACCAATAGTGAAAACCCAGGAAAGAAAAGCAAGCATATTTCCTACAAATTATATGTGAAGAAGGGAAAAAATTCTACATCTATATGTACATAACTATATCTCCCAGAAATCGTGGGCATAGGATGTAATTTTAAGGTTATGAATATACCTATATAAGTTACCTAGCACATTTGTCTTAATAAACAAATACATAGATGTTTATTAGTGAAAACATGATATACATGTCTCCTTTTCTCATATGAAATAGTTCCTTAAAATGTGTACAAATCTAAATTAATTACTGTACATGTCATTAATTATGCGAATAATAATAAATTTTTTGAGTTAAAATTTGATTATAGACAAGCTGTCAAGAAAACTTTTCAACAATCCAAAAGAAAAAAAAGAGCAAAGGGCCAGAGAAGAGAAGTAGAGAAATCGGCGAGGACATCGTGAATGCGTAAGTGGTAGGTAGAGCAGCAAAATGATGCCGGTGGTGTGGGCGTCGATCAGCTCGAGCGCCGGAGAACTCACACCAAAGGCCGGCCAGTGCTCCGCTGCCCGCCAACTCAACTAGATCCGCCAGACGTGGAGCCTGCCAACTCAACTAGATCTGCCAGACCGCCGCTGCCAAAATTCTTCCATATTTGAAGAGGCATAGAATTTGGGGAATGAGGTTGAATGCCAAACTTGAAGTTTTGAGAAAGCAAGAAGAGTGTGAGGATGATGGCCAACAAATGTGAGGGTTCGACAATGGCGTCGCTCGACGGCGACGTCGGGGCATAGTGCGAGATGAGGGGTGGCTAGCTCCATAGGGTTATTTATTTTCGACTGCTCTGGCTCGACAGAAAACTCGGACAATGACTCAATCATACAATTGTCGTGCAAGCAAATTTTGAATAAACATGGACAACAGCTTGTGCAATGTCCACTCGAACATGGCCACCACTAGAGAAGATAGAGTGGATGTCAAATGTCAGGTAAGAAGAAAGTTATAACGGGTGCTTTCGGGCTGCGTTTGGGCTTCAAAGTCAGCTTGTGGGGCCCACCTCAATATGCTAGATGGTTCACTTAGATCTGGCGCGCAACCATTCGTTGGTTGTAAAAATTATCCCCAACCTGACAGTCAGGTAATCCTTCGGACCATAGGATTTATGTAAACTTCAATAATTATTTCATTTTTTGGTGTATAGTGTAGTGATAGTTTATATGATGTAAGGCTGCCTGGGGGATATATAATTCCTCGTGGGAACAATCGTACTTAGTATTGTTTGTGTGTATCAAGTGTATACTTGTGATAGACTAGGGATTGCCCAAGAAATAAAAATCGAAAAACAAACAAAAAAATAAATTGAGCACAATGTTATTTCATTATCGATAATAAAGTTGTTTTAGTCACAACAACCAAAGGTTACATTGCAGCATTCTAACACTTGCAGAAGCAATACCGTTTGTTGTCTTTAATCACATAGGCCATCTTTATTGCATCCATTTTGGCAACCTGTTCTGCACTGATCGTGCATGGCCGTTGATGTGGGGTCACACAAAGGTTATTCATAGTATTTGCAACACTTAGCTGCAGTAGGAAATGCAACAGACATAGAACCTATAGTACAACAAACTATCATCGAACAATTGAAATTCAAGGGCTAAACAATAACTTCAAAGGAAAAGACATTGTGCTCTTTTAAAGTACCTGCAATTAGGAAGAACATGAAGAGGAAACTGATGCGCTTCACTCCAACTTCGGCCATCTTGATGATCTTAGTAAATATATTTCTACAATAATTGGCTTATCAAACTAAATTTAATAAGGCAGCGGATAATAAAGCTCAATTTGTAAGACCTAAATTAAATGTAATTAATTTGTGTACCTCACAGCAGAATATAAAAAATAAATATCCTCACAAATCAAACACAGGGGGTTCTATTTATAGACTGAAGATAGACTTCACCCCATATTATCTTAAATGCTCCATATCTTGTAGGACCACAGATTTGGTTCAATGCTCCTAAATATTAGATAAATCTAATGAGTATTTCCATGAAAAGGTATATATATAGAGAGAGAGACATGCAGAGTACATAAAACTATATTTATTTGAATTAATGTTAAGCATTTCTTTACTTTACATTATTATCTTATGGGAAAATGCAAAGTTAATAGTTACCAGGAATTCTCATCCTCTAGGCCACAATTTTCTATAATAGACAATATTATTGTATTATCTAAACCTTAAATACATAATATTAAATGATAAATAATTTTGGAACATATTTCTAACATACCGGACACTCATGTATGAAATTTGGCTAGATGTTCCCAACTAACGGATGTATCTAATAATTATGTCCTACAATTGTAATTTGGATTGATGTGCCAATAGTGGGCATATCCAAAATCTGTGTTCAATCGTTAATTGATCGTAACCAAAGTTAGCTTGGAAATTTTCTCATGAATGGTTGTGATGCGAATCATAGACTATGCACACATTGAATGTGGTGATCTGTTTATTAAAGGCCAAATACTCGAATATTGTATATTGAAAATGCATCTTTATCCTAAGAGACCATTTAAAAATAAACGTTTACTCTTTTCCAATATTTCTCCAATTGAAACGCAAGTTTAGTTTTAGTTACTAGCTCGTGTCTAATGTTACAAACTGTTCAACCACAAGGCGACAGTTGCCATTTAGCTTAACATAACTTTGTTCTTCATAATGTTGTTTTACCCTAGCCTAACACCTTTCAGATCTAAAGAAGAAGGATGATATTATTATGAAGGTGGGTAGTTATTTTACGATGGAGATATAAATCAAGGGAGTTTAGACAAAAAATGATGAATTTGAAAAAATAAAAATAAAAATGAAAGCAAAGAAAAGTGTAATCTAGCACCTCATTTTTTTGGTCCAAAGGCAGACCAAAATACTATGTTATGATTTGAATGTTGTTCGTTAGATTACTATTATACAAACTTTACGAAATCAGATATCAACCCTCTAAGGAGATTTAGGACGAACATCTCACAGAATTTTCATAAAATGCATATTAAATCATTCTATCATATAAATAATCTTAAACTTAAGGGAGCTCCTAGTTTGAGCACTTTTGGGTCACAGGAGGGGAACACCTCTCCAGCAACTAAGAGGGCGATTTTAAAATGTAATGATCTCACTGCGCTACACAAAGGTAGCAACCTAAATGAAGCTAAGAGGTTGAGCTTTAGAAAATGCGGGTGTATGATCTGGTTCTTATACTTAGTTTTGACCTTGAGTTAGGTAACTTATTCTTATGATGATGTTGAACTTAAGACGCGTGAATGTAGGGGTCCTGATTACCTATTTCACTTACCTATAATGGAAATTCTATTACCGAGATATCATCGAGTGCCAAGGTATCATACCTTAACCCTGAACTTCATGTGGGCTCTTCATCTTGTATAAACTGTAAGCTCTCCCAACCCACATTACTCTAACACACACATAGCTGCAAGCAAATAAGTATAAAATACTTGGTATGATCTCCGTCATGTTCTGGGACTTTCAAGCTTAAGCACACTCCAGATGATAGTTAAAGTGCTGTAAAGTTAATACCCTACATGATGATAGTAATAAAATAACAGTAACTCATGAATCACATGAAATAGATCCACAAGCATCATAACAAGGTCTAGGGTACCAGCCCAATTCATAGTACAACACAAAGTAAATTTTTCCAAATATGTAAGTCTCAAATACGTAAATCATACAAAATCACAGAAAAAGCATGGACCCACAACAATAATAAATGCCTCCACTTCCACCGATTCTAGCCAATGATGACAACAGGGCAATCCAAGATTGGGTTGTACCTCTTGCAAGAGGGTTACA
The DNA here is from genome assembly GCA_033002965.1 of Piper betle. NCBI lineage: Eukaryota > Viridiplantae > Streptophyta > Magnoliopsida > Piperales > Piperaceae > Piper > Piper betle. Next base: position 114,609 of record JAURVB010013061.1, read on the forward strand.
ACCTAGTATTATTTCACCACCAGTGGATGCGACCCACTTTGACCTTAAACTAGTTTTATTTAACATTTTACAAACTATAGGATAATTTAGTGGATCACTTACTGAAAATCGTAATAGGAAAATCATGGATTTCCTATCGGTTTGTGATATGTATAAGAAACCCGGTGTCTCTGACGACGCTCTCTGCCTTCGCTTATTTCCATTCTCATTAATAGGAAGTGCGAAAGAGTGGTTGTCATCATTAGATTCAATTACCACTTGGGATGAATTATCTAAAAATTTTTGTTAAAATATTTCCACCTTCTAAAACTACTAGATTACGTAACAAAATTTTATCTATTTTGCAATTTGACGGTTAGTCTCTCTTTAATGTGTGGGAAAGATTTATAGAATTGTTGAAAAAGTGTCCCAACCATGGTATAGAAAGATGGATGCAACTGCAAACTTTCTATAACGGGTTGTTGGGCAAACAAAGAACATAGTTGATGAGGCGGCCAATGGATCGTTTCTTACGAAGAACCTACATGATGCTTTTCAATTGCTAGAATTGATGGTTCGTAGCAACCACCATGCAACACAAGAAAGGAACCCAAGGAGGACTATCGGAGTTTTAGAATTAGATGCACTTACTGCTTTATCTACTCAGGTTAGTTCTTTAGCTAATCAAGTTCAAAATCTTAATATGCAGGGACAGGTTAAGGCTGTGGAGCCAAGGTGTGAATGGTGTGAACAAGGACATTTTACAGGTCAATGTGCAACAGATCAAGTTAACTATGTAGGCAACTTTAATAGGAACAACAATCCCTATTCCAACACCTACAATGCTGGCTAGCGCAATTTCCCCAACTTTTCGTGGAATAATTCTCCATAATCGGCTGCTGTCCCCACTAATCCACCACCACCATCACAGCATTCTCGACCTCCTTCACTTTCTTTTCAACCACAGCAACCGGATTTGATCCAAATGTTCAATTCTATGCAACAAACTATGCAACAATTTATGCAGAATCAGCAACAACAACAACAATAGTTTATGCAACAAGTTATGGTGCAATTAAACAAGGAACTAAGTGAGCAACCCAAGGGTGTATTTCCAAGCTAACCAGAACAACCAAGGAAAGATGGTCAAGAGCATTGCAAAGCTATAATAACCTGGAGTTGTATTACTTTACAAGAACCAGTTCAACCCAATGAAGTTAGGGGAAAAGACGACAAGCCAAACAATGAACATGAACCCATTACATTGGTTAACTCACTCGGAAGCAAAGGGAAAGAAAAAGATGGGGTACTTATAGATGAGGTAGAAAAAAAGTGTCATTTCCTTCTAGATTGAGGAAACAAAGTGATGAAAAATATTTCAAACAATTTCTCGATATATTTAAGAAATTACAAATTAACATACCTTTTGCTAAAACACTTGAACAGACCTAGTTATGTCAAATACTTGAAGGATATTCTAGCAAAGAAAAAGAGAGTATATGACAATGAAGTTGTAGCCATGATAGAAGAATGTGGTGTTGTCCTCCAAAGGAAACTACCTCCTAAGTTGAATGACCCGAGAAAATTTGTTATTCCATGTTCAATTGGATGAAATATTCATTGTAATGCTTTATGTGAATTAGGTTCTAGCATTAATCTTATGCCTTTTTATTCTCAAAAGGTTAGGAATCAAGGATATTGCTCTTACCAACTTCACACTCCAGTTGGCTGATCTGTCATTGGTATATCCTAAAGGAGTCATTGAAGATGTTTTAATAAAGGTTGACAAGTTTATCTTTCCTACAAATTTTGTGGTGCTTGAAATGGAAGGAAGGAATGACAATATACCACTCATTGTTGGGAGAGGTTTCTTGGCAATGGGGAGAACACTAATCGACGTAGCTGCTGGAAAACTTACACTTAGAGTAATGTCACATTAGACACCTTTAAATCCATGAATTGCCTGGATGAAACATATGATTGTTCTAAAATTGAACTATTTGATAAAATAATGTACAAAGGGGATCAGTTGAGTGATTCAGTATAGAAGGCCATTAATTTTCTTTGTGAAGATGATACTGATGTGGAAGAGATGGTTAAAGTATTAGATTCACAAACAATCTTGCTTAGGAGATTCAGAGATGTGGAAACCTTAGATCTACCATGTCATAGATTGTTGCCATCAGTAGAAGTACCACCAATTTTGGAGATTATCAAGATGATCGGGCTGTAGATGTTAAACCAAGCGCTTCTTGGGAGGCAACCCAAATGATTTCTAATAAAAATTTTATTTTTATTTGTAGATTTTTAATATTTCTTTTTATTTTGTAGCATGGGTCAAGGGCAAATTCAGTTATTCATGATAATCATCCACTGACTAATTAATATGAGGGAGTTCTCTTTCACTTCTTTTTCTTTTTCTTTTTATTTTTCTAACATGGAGGATAATATTTAGTTTAAGTTTGGGGGGATGCCTTAATTTTGTGCATATTGTTTATGCTCGACTCATGTTTAGATTTATATATATATATATATATATATATATATATATATATAGTGTAGTTTAGTGTAAAAATTTTATTGTGCAATAGTATTTTTTTCTCTTGGTTTATTGATAGACACATGTGAATTAGTCTTACTTTTCTTGGGAAAACTTGATTAATTGATATGAGGGATGAACTAAGTAAAAGATTGTTTCTGAGAGTTGTTTGACCTTAAATTATTTTCACAATCCTTTGGTTTAGATGATTTCAATGAATGTTTTGCAATAAGGATTGTAGATGATGGTCATGACTTTTAGAATTTTCCCTAGCGACTTTCAAGGCGAAATATTTGGCTTGCCATGTGGATGGAAAATGATATAGGAATTTCTTTTGATGAGTATGGCCTTTCTTCAAGCGTACCTAATATAAACTATCCTCTGTACACAATTTCATGGCCTTTGTTATACATATTTGTTTGATTACCATTATTTTAGCCTTGGCCTTTTTATTGAAAATATACCTTGCTGCTTGAGTCCTAGCACCCAAGTGTTTTGAATTCATTCTAAATTCTAATAAGGATGAAACCTTGAATAGTTTAGGGGGAAGGCATTGTGTTTTATAGAGTGGTGATTGAGTAGACAGTGTAGACTTTCCTGGTACTTTGTAAAAAAAAGAAAAATAAAGAGAAGAAAAATAAAAGAAAAAAGAAGAAGAAGAAATTTTAAAAAAAAGAGGCAATGATCCTCCACCAGTAACACAATATAAAGCAATAGTCTTTCACCGGGTTGAAATAAAAGAAAAAAAGAAAAAGCAGCAGGTAGTCAATGAAAAATAAAAACAAATTTAGTTCTTATATTGGGACAACTCGATACTACATTTAAGGAAGTTTGTGTCATATTGCTTTGTTGTACATGTATGTCAGGATTTAGAAAGGATTTTTAATTCGAGGGTGCATATTAGCCTCTAATTTTTCTATCTTGTTTATCTTATTTTTGGTCCCTAGACCCCGGCCCCGTTACAACCTATAAAGACCTATTAATTCCATTAAATTGGCTTTACCTACATTAGTAGAGGTGGGAGTGAAAGGTGAACATATTTAAGCATTGGGTGTGATTTATGAAAGGGAATTTCTGATTTGATTGACATCTTGTTACCTCTGGATAGTTTGATCAAGAATCATATGAGAACATAATGGAGACTAAGTATTTTTGTGTACTAAATTTTCTTGGTTATGATATTTTGCTCGAGACGCGCAAATGTTTAAGTGCGAGGGTGTGTTAAATGTTTAAAGTATTCAACATTTACCCATATTTTTAATTAATTTTGTACTTCCTTGGATAAACATTATTAATTAAGTGATATTTTAATTTATTTTTATAGTTAATTAACATTTTGTTAGATATGCTTAATTTTGGTGTTTCAATGTAAAAAAAGATGAAACATATTAAGCTTTGGATTTGATTGGTCACGATACTTGGGCCCACCCAATTGGTACAATTTATAGAGTTCAATGGAGTCGAGCACTTGGCAACTTGAAGGGAAATTATAATTAATTAGACTATGTCGATATGTGAACACCTTGTTCGAATTCTTATATCTCATTTTCTATATAAAGGGGTGGTCATTTGTTGTTTGAGCAATCTCATCTCTTGGCTTCGGAGCGTAGTGAAAGAAAGAGTTTTAGTTTTTGAATTATTTTCTTTTCATAATAAAAAGTAGTTTCTTCTTTATATTGTTTTCTATTTTTATTATGGAGTAATATTTTATTTTGTTTTAAAGAAGAATGGAACTTAACATGATGTAATTGAATTCATTTCAACCTCTTACTCTTTGATTCAATCAGATTGTTTAAATTAACATATTCTAAATGCTAAGAATAGATTGATCGCCTATATCTTAGATCATAAGGTTTAATTAGATTTCAGGGGAAATTAATTAGATTAGTCATTGATAATTCATTATATGACGAGTCTTTTGACTTGTTTGTCGTTGTGGTCGGGAGATGCACAACAATGTTTTCGATTATAAGGCAAATCTTAATGTAATATTTTGTTCATTAATCAATTATCATCGAGAGGTAGATATTTAAGCAAAATAATAGAAGCATGAAGGAGCAGGAGCCACCAAGTCATATAATTATCCTAGATCAACAATCCGAGGGAATAAAAGATAAGAGAAAGATTTGATGAAGATTGAATTGATGTTAAGAGAAATTGGACTCTAGAACAAGTTTTATCATTTTAACTTCCCTTTTAATTTAAAGTTATTACTTAGATTTAGTTAAGTCTGTTAATTTTGTTTTGTTCTTCATTTTATTTTCTTTAATTAATTATAGGAAATTCATCTCGCTGTGGGACGATACTTAAATTTATCATTATACAACTTGTTTCGACCGTGATACTTGCATGATATTGAAATTTTTCGAACACTAGCCTAGCCCCATATTTGGTACCCAAAGTTATGAATATTCGAATTGAGCAAAGTACGTGGGAGAAAACCTCTATGCCCTAGGACAATGCGAATTAACCCCTAGACAAACTTCTGCACCCCCCACTCTTGGGCTAGGGTAGGGAGAATCAGGTTTTAGAATTTTATTTTTAGCTTTTTGATGTATTTTTACTTTAATCTAAAGTACCCTAACTTTATGAGGTTTATAAATATTTTTATTGCATAACCTAAATCAACTTTTGACATCTTAGTGACTTCATGAGAGATTCGATTGAAGCAAGAAAGACTTCACCTATGAGTTTTTATTTATTCTTTTCTTCTTTGCTTTTTATTTTATTATGTCGTTGATGTTAATTAACAATGAATTTTTTGGTGATTTTAAAACTTTTATACGGCAAAATTCATTATCTACCATTCCAATAGTCTTTTTAGCATAGGTAATTTTATTTGTTTTTCTTTCTATATAATTATGGTTGTTGGCTTGTTTACTTTATTTTATGGTAAATGGTTGCAATAGCTTGGCCAACTATTGCATTATTTTAGAGATTTGTTCTTGTTTAAGTATAGAACATTAGATTTTTCATAAATAGAATAAAGTTTGTTCACATGAAACGTGATACATGTGTGGGACAAAGATACAACTATTCACTTTAGATAACTATATAAGGTTTTGCATAATTTGTACATTAATTCCAATTATGTAGAGATATAGTAATTAAATTAGAGTAATAATTGTGATTGCCAAAGTGCAAATAATTAACTTGTCTTTGTTAGTAACATAGTAATAATTAATAGAAGAGAAGAGTAAAACCCCAGCTATGGGTTAGGGTTTACCCACTTGTGTCTTTGCCTAGTTTGGGCGAGTATTAAGTCGGTTCGAGTGAGTTTGAGCTACAAACCAATTTTTAGAGCATGAGTATGGGGTCCAGAAGGTTGTAAGAATATGTTATGGAGGTTAGGTATGCCCGACATACAGATAATAGCTTCAGTCATGCTACAATAGAGCATGAGTTATCAGTGTATACATGAGTTATACAATTTTTTTTATTTGTGTTAGTAAGAGTTTTAGGGCTAGATATAGGTCGTTGTAGTGTTTAATATCTATTTGGGACTTTCAGGGTATTTCATTTTCATGCATCTTAAGGATTCGGACAACCAAATTGCCCCCGAGGGCCCAACTTGATTTGAATCATAGATTTTTACTTGATTGAGTTGAGGGTTTCAAAGCCTATTTATCCTTCTTACCTCGATTCCTGCTGATGTAGTCAATTTTTGGCTTCGAGTCAATTTTGACTTTAGACAGCCCTGATCAAAGCTTTCTATCCATAAGTGGGCCCCACTAGGCCCTGTAGTTGCTGGACGGTTTAGAATCTGCCATGTGGCTAGATCTAGACCGTTCAATAACATATTCGAGTCAATTTCTCCCTCTAATTTCAAATTTGCACCTTACTGTCGCCACCATTTCAACTTGCCACCAGCGAGTCTCCAGCCGCAGGACCAGTTCGATTGTGACCGACTCAAGGCCAGCTACCAACAAGGACCCATCACCTAGGCCAACGCCGCCATGTTTGCCTCCAATTGGGCGTTTTTGGTTGTTGGTTTCCTACCGCCACCGCCAATTTTGGGGCATTTTGTGGCGTCAATGAGCCACATCCGATGAGACCAACCACGTAGATAGATTCCTTTTGTCAAGACCAATATTTTGACACCATCCACGAGTGGTCGTAATCGCCGCTAACGATGTCGCCAAACCCAATGGCAAGTCTGCCCCTTTCTATCCATTTTTTGGCTAGTAGTCGACATATTCTTGCTGATCACACCTCAACATCCTCTATCGTTCGAGACCAGCGGCAGCCTCAATTGGGCCCCCATTGGCGATTTTCGGAGACAAACACTGTAGTCCAATTACCTGCATTTAAGTTTCCCAACCTAGTCCTGTTCACTTCCTGCCAACCTGTCTACCAGCGCATGCAAGTGTCTGTGTCCATTAGTTTAGACCAACCTAGCCGACCCAACCCACCATTTACTTAACCCACACCAAGTTGACTCGGCATGACTCAGTTCCATTCAAAACATTTTCACCTCGTTTTCGGCCATTTTACATCCTTTTTCTTTGTAATTCAAAACACCATATATTAGTTTAGATTCATATTCACATGATTTAGAATGTTTAGATGTTATAAATATTTTTCTTTATTTATTACTTTTTTATTTAGTTATTTATTTATTTATTCACTATTAAGTATTTTTTCTGTTATTAGTATATTTATTAATTATAAGGCATGTTTATGAGATTATTTATTAATATTAATGATATATTTACTTATTAATATTAATATTATTAATTTTTACTAATATATATATATATATATATATATATATATCCATTTGTTCATTTTGTGTATGCAGTTAGTTACTTGTATTTAATTATGTATTCTTATTTGGATAATTATGATATTATTATTATTCCTGATTAATTAATATTAACTATTTGTTTAAATATTTGTTTATTCAGTTCTCAAATTATTATGCATTTATTTATTTATTTATTTACATGGTTACTAACACGAGTATGTGCGTATATTTACTTGCGTTGGCCATGTATTTATCCATGGGTTTATTTATTTATTTATTAGATATTTTTAGTATTATGTCTTCATTTACGTGCTAGATGTTTAGTTGTAGGTTTCTTTAGCACATTTTTCTTTATTGTGATGTTATTGATTATCTTAGCACACACAATGATCATCCATCATATAGAGACATCAATATTTTACTTATCAGTGGGTTCGATGTAGGTTTTAGAGTCTAAGCTCGCAATCAATGAGACATAATGCTACTAGCTTGGACTACATATCCGTTAGGACTCTTCTCATCTTTATTACTATAGTTTATTGTGGATTTGATTTTGAGATCGTAGGACGTGTTAAGTGATTATTTTATCGGACCTCGTTTAACACAAACCATTTAGACGTATTTTACTTCTGGAATTAATAACCGTTGATAATGAGATCCCTCGAGTTGTTTCCAAACTAAGATTCACAAAAACTTGCTTTCGGTCTGACTAAATATATAACACCCCAAATCCGGTTTACGCTCGAGAGCCAAACCAGAATGTCACTAGTCCAGGTCAGATCGGCCAACTCAAACCCAATCCTGTGGATCTACTCTCTGCGTCTCAAGATGGAAGATGTCAATTGCTATGCATAGATTAATGCACGGATCCCTAACATGATACTACATGGATGACATGAGAACTAATTTGCATACCAAAAAAATTTTGATAAAATTTATTAAATAAGACGGATAGAGTTTTCCCTAAATGTGCAATTAAGGGCCACCCTATTAAAACAACATGTATAATTATATAAATCAATATACATTCATTGCATCATATATTTCACATCAACATTTAATTCTGTCACCCCAAAATATTCAACGTTTTGGGTCTCGACTCATCTGTTCATTCTATTCACATTTCACTTTTATCATTTGACTTGCACATTAATATCTGTTTCAAATCATAATATCACTATCAAATTATCATACCTTGCATTACATCACATCATCCTCAACATAATGACAACATAAACAAAACATTAACATTCTACTGTCGGACATGTGTCTATGCAAGAGATGTCGCTGCTCCTCCGTCTACGCTAGCTAATCCTACTCATGATCATCACCTACATATATTATAAAAACAAGTTAGTAACGAGTATTACTGGTCCAAAAATATAACTAATATCAAACTGGCTATTAGAGCAAACTCTCATATGAAAGAAACCATTTTCTATATTTATCGTGAAATCCCTGAAGGGCATCTTCAGAACTGATATCATCTTTAACTGAACTGATCTGCTACTGCTGATGCCTCTATCGATATTTTATCATTTTACTTTCTCGTCCCTTGGGACTAATGTTATATCCTCAACCTTTTCTTACTTCCATACTCAATTGTGTAGCACAATTGTCAATATTTTTAGCTTCGACTGGCACATGCCGCTCACATAACATGGTTGTCGGTATTCCTGGCATCGACTGACACATATGATTGTCAGTATATTTGACTTTGACTGGCATATGCCGCTCATATAATATAGTTGTCGATATTCCCGGTATCGACTGGCACATATGGTTGTCAATATTTCATTGTCACATATGGTTGTTGGTATTCCCGACATCGACTAGCACATGCCACTTGTGTAGCACGGTTGTTGGCGGCTTTAACTAGCACATGCCACTTGCAGATGATAAGAGCATGAGTTATTTGCGTATACAGAGGTATACAAAGTTTGTATGTGTTAGTCAATATTACAAGCCTAGATTTGGACCATTTCAACCTTTAGTATTCGTTTGGCATTTTTTGGATATTTCATTTGCATGCGGCATAGGAATTTCGGATCATTGGATATTGCCCATGTGGGCCCAATTTGATTGAGTTTAGGGTTCGGGGCCCATTTACACTTTTTGCCTCGATTCTCGCCTATAGAGTAAATTTTAGGACTCGAGTCAATGTTAACTTTGGGCGGTCTCGATCTAAACTTTTCGTCCAGATGTTTATTACACATACCCATAGGTGGACCCCACTACACTACGAGTTGTCAGATGTCTGCATCGTGCTATGTGATCTAAGCCATCCACTCAGCAATAAATTCATGCACCCAGCTATCTTTACTCCCATTTTCAGAGTTTCACCCTATGCCGCCACCACTGTGGCTTGCCACTGTCGACACCCCGGCCCTCCTCCGGCCTCCGCATTGGTATGGATGTGACCATCTTGCAGCCGGCTAGCAGTCCATACTCATCATCGCCACTACAGCCACTGTCGAAGGTGTTTTCAGACTCGTTTTCTGCTGCCGCTGCTACCCCTTCAGGCCATTTTCCGGTGCCGGCGAGTGTCCTTTGAGGAAGCCGACTATCCCGATGGCTTCCCCTGCCTGAGATCCACATTTTAAGGCAACCCACAAACATCGTAGCGGTCGAGATCACCATCGCCTGTGTCGCCGCACCCGGCGGCTGTCCACCGCCTTTCTTTTGTTTTCCGGCCAGCCCGTGGCCGGACACCGGTGGTAGTCACCACATCACCTCCACCATCACACCCTCTTTTGATCGCGACTGACGACAGCCTCTATCATGGTGTCGTGGTCGTTCTCTAGCGACAGGCATTGTCGCCCCCTTGTTTGGTCAGTTTACCCAATTGCCTGCGACCATGTCAACTAGTTGTGACCACAACCGCTAGCCCGCGGCCTCATCCGCCAGGTTCATGCCCGAGTTCGCCAGGCCATGTCCAAGTTGTGTCCATCGACCTAGCCAACCCAGCCCATTTTTCAGTAACCCAAACCGGGTTCAGCAATTTTGATTTTGGTCTGGTTCAGCTTAGTTCGGTCTAGTTGAGCCCGTTTTCTGTAATTCGAGAACTTCTATATTAGTTTAGAAGCATATTCATATAATATAGCATTATTAGATGTTATGATGATTTTCTTTATTTATTGTTTTATTTAATTATTTAATTATCTATTATTAATTTTTATTTATTTATTTTATTTATATGTTTATCATGTATAATGTAGGTTTACATGATTATTTGTTATTAATAATATTATATTTACTTATTAATATTAGTCTTCTTATGTTATTAAATTGTATATATTTATTTATCTACTTATATGTTCGCGTGTATGTTATTATTTAATTGTATTTAATTACATATTCTGTTATGATGACTATGATATTATTATTAATCATGTTTAATCAAAATTAAATATTTATTTATTTATTTATAGAATGATTATGTATTTATTTATGTAATTGTTTATATGATTACTAACACGAGTATAAATAATATTTACTCGTGTTTAGCAATTTACGTATATAGTATACGATATTATCTTTTTATGATTAGAGTATTGATTATTTTTATGTATTTATTATATATCTATTTATTCATGATTGTATGTATTTATTATTTATTATTTGGTATTAGTTAATCTCTTTATTATGACTCGATTTATGTGTTGTGTATTTAGCGGTATGTTTATTTAATATAGTCTTTTTATTATGATGTATTGATGATATGAGCATACACTACAAGCATGCATCATATAAGGATATTAGTATTTTACTTAGTAGTAGATTCTGATGTAGGCTTTGAGTCTGAACTTGCCATAGATGTGCGGTAAACTTGGAGCTTGGACCACAAATCCGTAGGAATCTCTCCCTCTCTACTTGACTCCTTGGAGTGTCGAGTTTAATTGTGTTTTATATGTAGGACAGCATCAATGGCGTTTTATTGCATCCCTCCGATGTCGGGTCATTTAGCTGTGTTTTCTACGCATGTTTAATAAAACTACAAGGATGAGATCCCTTGTTGGTTTTCGAACTTAAGCTCTAAAAAATTATGATGTAAGCCTCTTTCCAAAGCCTCTTATATAAGTTCATGCATTTTTCTAGATTTCACGAGTAAGAGAGTGAGCAGTATGGAGATATATATGAATTGCACTTTTACTCCTTCAAACCACGAGGTAGTGCGGTGTATGAAGGTATTGCGTAATGCAGCTCATTTTCGGTAGGCGATATGGAAGGTGTGAGGGCGTAAGCAATGTATGTATGTATGAATATGATTATGAGCCGTGCATGCGAGCCGGGACTTGCTTAAGCATGTTATCTTACTGCCCAATGTGATGTTGTTTTGAAGTTTTATAAGTTTTCATGGGTAATAGAATACCCATTTGCCAGATTGTATTAGTTACTTTTCGGACCAGTAACATTCGTTACTAATGGTTTTCATATAATATATGTAGGTCATGTAAATCCAGAGTCGACTTTGGTGGAAGGACAGAAAATGCTACCACACTTGAGCTCAACACAATATTTACTTTCTTGCATTTATTTATATTTGATGTGTTTTGATATTTATTTAACAATGTCTTCCATTCTCATGACACCAAAAGGGTTATTTTGATCTATTTTGTCGATCGAATCTTACTGACCAACAATATTAAACATGACTCGACTCGATCGTAACATTTCTGATTCGGTTCTTAGGTGAACTAAAATCGAGGTGTTGCAAGTTGGTATTAGAGTCATGTCTTGGTTGATTGAGATGAAAGATTTTTATTTGGAGCCAAATGTGTGAAGTTGTCCTTAGCCATGCCGATAGGTATTTATTTTTGTATTTTCTCAGTGTTTCAGATTTTTTGATCAGTCAAATCTAAGCAATGTATGTTTCAATGTTAATAGTGGAGTTATGAGATGGATATGACATATGATTTTAGTAGATGCCACCAGCATGGATCTCACAAGATGTGATGATAACTTAGAGGCACTCCTTGTCTTTTTATGTGCTAGAGATTTGGACTACTAATATTGTCCACATGTTAAGTTAACAAATGTTGAGTCGGATAATGACCCGGGGTATTTGGAGCATTGGCGACATATAACACTTGCCTATCTTTTGCATCTCACCATATTAGTCCTTCCTTAGGACATGGTGTACATTGTGAGACAGAGTTATAAGAGATAATATAAGTAGGGAGCTTGGAGTATAGAGATAGTCATGTAGTTACGTGACTCATGAGCAGAGACCTTTGAGTAGCTTATACTGATCCATTAGGCATAGTTTGAGACCTGCTTTGGAGAACTTTAACCTTCAGAGAAATAACTGTCGATGAAGGATGTAGTGATGACAGTGGAACCACTAAGGTACTCAAGCACACATGAATGTTTGGACAGATGACTTAAGATGGGCCACTTTGACGAGATAGTAGTCGATGAGGATGAGTAGCGAGGTGGATATACAGCCCCATAGACATTTCACCGCCTCTTCTTCTTCCACTAGGGTATGTCTTTCCCAACAGTATTTGTGGTTACTCTTCACCAGAGAAAGGAATGAACACAATGAGCATAAGCGAGATTACCTTTGATCGAGGATTTAGATGGTTTACCAGATTTCACTCGATCTGTCAAGGTCAGATTAGTGATTGCTAGTGAGAACCAATTAGTGATTATGGGAACAGTTACTCCAGATTCCAGGAGACCAATGTGGGCTCAATATTATCTTTCCATCGTATGTGTCACCCCTATGATCTAGACCCCTCCTGATCAGACATGCTTGGTTGGATAACCTGAGCCGAGATAATAGTTGCTACCTCTAGGAAGATAGACATATGGAGATGAACATGTCAGAGACATAATGGCTTCATGAAGTACATGATCAGGATCAGGCTTCAGCACCTAGATAGCACAACTACCACCCGAGTAGCACAACCACCGTCCGAGTAGCACAACCACCGTCCGAGTAGCACAACCACTGTCCAAGGAGAGCAACCACCGTCCGAGTAGCACAACTACCATCCGAGGAGAACAACCATCGTCTGTAATGCACAACCACTGTCCAAGTTGCCCAACTACTGACTGTGATGCACTACCACCGACCAAATGAGCACTATTGCCGTCCATGATGCATAACCCACTGTTCGTACATTCCACTACCATCGACCGAGTGGAGTAGTTATTATGGAAATAAGGGCCAAGTAATTACCTCACCCTACAGGAGGACAACTACTTAAGGATGTTCTTAACAAGCACAGAGACCACATGTCATAGTTTTGGAGCAGAGTAGGTAAGAGATAGAGGCATAAGATATAACTACGGTAACATCATATGGGCAGAGGAAAGTTAGGTGTACTTGAATTATTTAGATGTATTGGCACATGATTGACTTCACCAACCATCTTGCATACCATCGCCTTGACCTGACATTATTGAGTCATAAGTGTATTGCAAGATAGTGTTAGTGACAGTCTTATGGGTATTATCAGGCAGCATTAGTGACAGTCATTAAATGGATGTGCATGGACAGGGTTAGAGAACATGATAGTATGATATCTAAATAAGAAGACCACAATGTTCAAATTGTTCAGTCAACGTGATAACACACGTGTGACCTACAGCCAGGGTTACATAGGCCAGATTGTTAGCAAATGATCAGAAATGCAATTTAACTTATTTGGAGTTTCACCTAGCCAATGAGAGGAGTTTGACTCATATTAAAATTTTTGCATAGATGATTGGTTTAGTGAGGGAGCATCCATTAGGAAAATGTTGTTTTCCTTGTGCTTTGTTAGCACAATTTGGTTCTTAACCTGAGACATAGGATTTAGCCTTTGCCCCGAGTATCGGAGGTACTTTCGTGGTACTGATTAGGACTTACAGTGCAGGTAGCCTATGATAGACCAGTCCGGAGGAGACAACTTCGTCCAAGCTTGGGAGCGACGCAGACAAGGACTTCAGTCAGAACGGATCATGTTGACCAAATAGAGGGACATTTGTGTATTCTCATCTAGGATTATGGCTTTGCTTGAGAGTCTACCATAGCTGTAGTAGTCATGTGAGTCAAGATTAATGGTACAAATCGGTATGGGATAGCAGGTCACACACCATTGAAGAGCAGATGAGACATGTGTCAAACCTCACTATGAGTCCCCGTAGACTCGAGGAGAGATAGTGGTTCTTTGAGTCTTTTGAACCCCATCCATTTGGAAGTGCATGACTAGTACGGTATCGAGAAACACATGCCTACTGTTCGTTGATTGAACTAAAACCACTTAGGAGCTATCTATTTTAGATTCATCGTTGATTGGCTATTCCATAGGCTGGCCACCTATGGTAGAGTCCAATTATGATGATCTTGGAGGCATGCCCATGGACCTACCCATATTTTTGAGTCACCAGTATCCTATACAGTGTTTCATCACCCCACTATGACTCAGACATATATCCTTACATCACCACTGATAGAGTGATATACATACCTAGTAGCATTTTTTTCTGCTAGTGCACTCTTCCAGTGGACATTATGTCAGACTATGTGAGGATGAGACACTTCATAGCTAGAATTGTGGATCAGTGTGGCCAGTTTTTCATTTGAGATCCATTTACTTGTCATGTGACCAAAGATATTAGGTAGAGTCGAGCCTCTACCCGAGTATGTTCACACTCACCTTTCTAGATATATGAGTCCAACTATCTATTTATCAGATGGTGGAGATGAGTAGACATTGACCAACGCACATGCCATAGACTAGATGCAGACTCCATATGTCCATGCAGAGTATGTTTTCAAACTCCTTGAGACACGTTGTACATGTATAGGTGTTCTCACTGTCATTCTATTATAGAGAATCCCCCTCAGCAGCAGTTAGTGGTCATATAAATAGTTATGAGAGTCATAGCATGCAGTAGAGTTATAGCAGCTGTCCTTGTTCCATTATGGAACAGAGTGACATAATTGATTTAGGACTGAGTTAGCTAACACCTAGTTAACAGTCTTGTTCCTCTTCTAGAGACACCTGAGTGTTTGACATAGATTGGGGATAGTGAGCCATATAGCTCATTTGCATATGCCCTTATTTAGTACTAGAGTCCACCATATACTAGCAGGACTCACAGCACACCCTAGTATTACCATAGGACCTAGATTAGAGTCCCCTAAGTGTACACATAGTTGACCTATCACATTGATGAGGATAAGGGAGACATGGGTAGATGATAGGCCGCATACATCGCACCGATATAATTTTTCCTGATGTATTTCAGACTAGTACCTTGTAGTACTCTAGAGTACCTGCTCGACTATCCAGTAGGCCCTTAGGGGTGAGCTTAGGATTTTCCCACCGAGGTCATTGAATTTTAGTCTCCATAGTTCACAATGACCCTAGGAGTTAGTCGAGCGAGATGACTCGTGCATGCTTGGTCAGTTTAGCGAGACGATTCAAGCATGCATGGTCAGTCCAGTGAGACGATTCAAGCATGCATGGCCAGTCCAGTGAGACGATTTGAGCTTGTATGTTCAGTGCAGATAGATGATTCTACCATATAAGGCATGTTTTGTCAGATGATTGGAGCACGTGTAATCTGCCCACCAAGATTAGTAAGGAGCTAGCGGTCTTCATTAGTGTTCAGTATTCCAGCTACATGTTGGTTTGTTCGAGCTGTATGTAGCTAGCTTTTAAGGGAGAGCTACCAGTTTGCCACTGAGAGGACAACTGCAATTGATTCCTCTAATTGTTGTTGATGTGAGAAATTTTGCTGCTGTCGCCACCCTTTTGGCCATTTTCCGGCGCAGGGGAGTGTCCTTTGAGGAAGCCGACCATCCCGATGACTTCCCCTCCCTAAGATCCACATTTTGAGGCCACCATGACCATCATCACGGCCGAGATCACAGTCACTAACATGTGCCGCACCTGACAGCGATCCGTCGCCTTCTTGCTGTTTTTTGGCTAGCCCGTGGCCAGACTCTGCCGGTCATCACCACATACGTCCGCTATACGCCCTCTTTCGATCATGACTGACGGCAGCCACTGCCATGCTTCCCTAGTCGTTCTCTGGCGACAGGCACCGCTGCCCCCTTGTTCGGCCCGTTTACCCACATACCCGTTGTCGAGTCAACCAGATGCGATCGCAACCGCCAACTCGAGATCGGTTCCGCCTGGTCATGCCCGAGTTTGCCAGCCCATGTCCATGTTCGTGTCCATCAACCTAGCCAACCCTGCCCATTTTACAGTTAACCCAGACCAGGTTGGTTCACCACTTTTGATTTTGGTCTCGTTTAGCTTGGTTCGGTCCAGTTCAGCCCGTTTCTCGACCATTTTCGATAATTTTAGAACTGCTATATTAGTTTAGATGCATATTCACATGATTTAGTATGATTGTATGTTATGTTGATTTTCCTTATTTATTGTTTTATTTAATTATCTAATTATTTATTTATTAATTATTATTTATTTATTTTTATTTATATGTTTATCGTATTTGATGTATGTTTACATGATTATTTATTATTAATAATATTATATTTACTTATTAATATTAATCTTATTATGTTATTAAATTATATATATTTATTTATCTTTTTGTATGTTCGCATGTATGTTATTATTTAATTATATTTAATTACATATTCTATGATGATGACTATGATATTATTATTATTCATGTTTAATTAAAATTAAATATTTATTTATTTATTTATAGAATTATTATGTATTTATTTATGTAATAAACGATTACTAATATGAGTATGTATAATATTTACTCATGTTTAGCAATTTACGTATATAGTATACGATATTATCATTTTATGATTAGAGTATTGATTGTTTTTATGTATTTATTATCTATCTATTTATTCATGATTGTATGTATTTATTATTTATTATTTCATATTAGTTATTCTCCTTATTATGTCTCGATTTACGTGATGTGTGTTTAGCGGTATGTTTATTTAGTATAGTCTTTTTATTACGATGTATTGATGATATGAGCATACACCACGAGCATGCATCATATAGGGATATTAGTATTTTACTTAATAGTGGGTTCCAATGTAGGCTTCCAGAGTGTAACCTTGCCGTAGATGTGCAGTACGCTTGGAGCTTTGACCACTGGTCCGTAGGACTCTCTCCCTCTCTGCTTACCTTCTTGAGTGTCGAGTTTAATTATGTTTTCTATGTAGGATGGCATATGTGGTGCTTTTATTGCATCCCTCCTATCTCGAGTTATTTAGCTATGTTTTCTATGCATGTTTAATAAAACTACAAGGATGAGATCACTTGTTGGTTTTCGAACTTAAGCTCTAGAAATTTATGATATAAGCCTCTTTCCTAAGCCTATTTTATAAGTATGCACATTTTTATTAATTTCACGAATAAGAGAGTGAGCTGGTATGGAGATATATATGAATCGCACTAGTACTCCTTCAAACCATGAGGTAGTGCAGTGTATGATGGTACTGCTTAATGCAACGCATTTTTGGAATATTTTGCACTAACTTAACTATTCCTTTTGCCACTGGAGTACCGTGGCAGATGATTGGAAGGTGTGAGGGCGTAAGCGTTGTATGTATTTATGAATATGATTATGAGCCGTGCATGCGAACTGGCAATTGCTTAAGTATGTTTGCTTACTGCCCAGTGTGAGGCTAAGTTGAAGTTTTATAAGTTTTCATGGGTAATAGAATACCCATTCGCCAGATTGTATTATTTATTTTTAGACTAGTAACATTCATTACTGACGGTTTTCATATAATATATGTAGGTCATTTAAATTCTGAGTCGACTTTGGTGGGAGGATAGATAAACGTTACACACACTTGAGCTCAACATAGTATTTACTTTCTTGCATTTATTTATATTTGACTTGTTTTGATGCTTATTTGACAATGTCTTCCATTCTCATGACACCAAGAGGGTATTTTGATTTATTTTGTTCGTCGAGTCTTACTGACCAACAATATTAATTATGACCCGACTCGATCGTAACATTTTGATCCAGTTCTTAGGTGAACCAAAATCGGTGTGTTATAGGTTAGTTGAGAAAAATGAATGGTGTTCTTAGGTGAACCCAAATCGGGGTGTTACAGGTTAGTTGAGAAAAACGAATGGTCAGTTTAGAAATTTGAACGGTTCGTGAGAAAAAATGAATGGAGTTCTTGTAATTAAAACTTGACTCTAAAAATAATTGTTAAAGCAACTGGTTTAGATTATAAAACCCTAATTCAAATCATTGGTTTTACAAAATAAATCTCATCTCGGGCCTATATATAATTTTATCGAGTTTTTAGTGAGATGTGAGTTGGTGAAACAGACTCGCACGTACGGTCAGCAGGTGAACGTGTCGGTCGTAGTGGGCTCTGGATTTGTGAGAGGGATGTTCTATTCCTAAGGAAACTCGTAACGACCTGCCATGTTTCATGATATTGTGGGCCTTGCTGGCCAGGTGTTACTCAAAATTTAACAAAACCTATAACAACCAGTTCTAACCAGACCGAGAGTTACTTAAAAGGTTACATGAATAATATGAATGCAAATCGGTTTAGCATTTCTAACTCAAAAGAACTTATGTTTCAAATGACAATGTATGAAATAATTATCCCACAGTCTTGGACCGTTTCCTATAGCCACATTTATAACACAATAAAACTATCCCATAGTCTTGGACCGTTTCACATAGCCACATTTATAACACAATAAAAGTAGAAAGGGAAGTCCGCTTATTATCTGTTCACCACTTGAATTGGTTGAAGAACCACCCTGTCGTCTCTTAGTCTTTAGTTCCAGCTGCTAACTTACGGAGGCAATTCCGCGTTAGTGATTAAACAGTAAGCCGTATAATTAAATAAAACAAGTCCATAAACTCCTATCATTATATATAATATTGGCTGTTGTGACCATTCCAACATGTCTATTTATTACCTGTTGGTTTAGTCCACCATGTCCATTAGTTGCTGATAGGTCAGTCCATCATGCCCATTACCGGCTAGCGAGTCCAATCCGCTATGTACATTATCGGCTGGTGAGTCCAATCCACCATGTCCGTAATTGACTGGCAAGTCCAGTCTGCCATGTCCAATTTATTGGCTGATGGGTCAGTCCACCATGTCCAATTTATTGTATTATGGACTCTCAACTCTTTTCTGACAAGTCCATTATTGGATTATGAAGGGCATAGCCCCCGTCGAATTGAGTCAATTCCTTGATCCCAGTTGCACTTGATGCCATGTGGTCAAATTTGGGTTCAGGCTGACCAGGTTGTCCACAAGGGAAAATACAATATTTTAAATAATTATACGGACTTGGATATTTCGAACTCCCAGCTGCAACCAATAATCCTAATCTGAACGAGGAGATAAAATTATACATAAGTATAATTTTATTCGAGCAGAAATGCGTGCAACTAAATGACTAATATATATATATATCACTATTAAATTTCAACAATTTTAAATAGTAAATTATTCATGTGATATAATCATTTAAATCCTACATTACATTATTTATCTAGATCATAATTAACACTTAACAAATAATAAAATAATTATCAACTTATAAACAAATATTTAATTACTATTATTAGGTAGTTAATTACCATTATTTTCCTTTGAGACGATAATTAGTTAACCACAATATTGAGGATTTAGTTTACTGTTTTATTTTTCACTTATAACCGTCCGATTTAATTTAAACACTTGTATTAGGCCGATTAATTAACAACCGTTTATCATTACCATATTTTTTTATTACTTATGTCCATGTCGATTTCATCTAATTATTAATTAGTTTAGTAACTTTAACCCATAACCCATTCAAATAATTATTTTTTGAAGATTTATTACTAGTTCGTATTATTTTTAACTTGAGTCGGTATCGGGTCAACCAGTATTTACAGATTTGCCACCGTGAGCTTCTTCTTCTTCTTCTTCCCAACAGCATTCTTCTCTGCACCAAAACTAGATCACGCCCTTCTTCTCCACCCCTTTTCTTGGCACCCAAACCCAGAATCACGTCCTCCCTCAACTTCAACCTTCTCCAGCAACCAATTGAAAGCCTAAAGTCCATGCTTTACAGCAGATTCCCAAGGTGAACATGTCCTGCACCATGGCGCGCGACTTCTGGCCAGCAGCACCACCAGGGAAGCAAAGCAACCTCCGTCCCGCCAGCAGCACCACCAGGAAGTCTTCCCTTCTCCCCGTACGACAACCCAACATCCCGGCCAAGCATTGTGTTCATGCACGACCTAAATCTTTGCCGACGGACTGGTATGGATGCCTGAAAACACCCATAGTGTTGTCCACCCTCCAAACACCATCCTAGACTCCAAAGACGCTAGAGACTGCAATTCCCTTATCCTAACCCAACTGATTACATGGCATAGAACGGTGATGAAGCAACAACACAACAAAATGATCATGAATTGGTGAAACAGCAGCATGTTTACATGACGCCCATGAATGGAGGAAGTAGCAAAACTTTACATGATGATCATGAATTGATGAAGCAACAGAATTTAGCATGGTGATTAAGAAATGCATGAAAACTAAGATTAGGGAGATAGGAAGGTTACCCAAGCAAGGAAGATGCCGGCTCCAGTAAGGAAGAGGAGAAGAAGATGAGAGCATAATGACGCCCCCTCACAATTTATAAAATGAAAAATGACGTCCCTTCACCAAAAATGGCTAGGGTATGTGAAAACACACCAACACCCGCAATTTATTCCTTTAATCGGTAACCGGGTAAAAAATAAAATATTTAACCGGGTAGACTTAACTGGGCAAAGAATATAATATAATTAATATTAATTCTCTAACGTTCGATCCTTCCCTGCTCGAGTCAAATATATTAAATTTTTTTTTAAAAAAATTTCCACAGTCTTTACAAAACCTGATTCACGACTCCGCATTTTGAGTTCCTTACACCCGATGAAATGTGGAGGTTTACGGTACTGTTTAGTACAACACACGTCCGGGCATGTGGTTTAAAGGGCACTGAAGGTGACTGCTTAAGAATACTTGGCCTTTGTGATGAGGGTTAGGAGATATATGGAGGAAATGAAAGGCTTAAGATATACAAGTAGTCCCAAGGGATAGAAAAAAATGAGAAAATGCCGAGAGAGGTATCAGCAACCACTCAGTTCAAGATGCTACCTGGTCTATAGCCTGGTGGCTTCTCAGTAGATGCCCTTACGGAGAGTTCAGTTCAAGTATATAATGGTTTTCTTTTAAATGAGGTTCATCTCTCATTTGACAATTTGATATTTAGTTATTTTCTACACCAGTGATATCTGTTACTAATGTTTTTTATATTATATATATAGGCCTCGTGTTCTTGAATCGGCTTTGATGGGAGGACAAATAAGCACTATACATACTTGAGTTCTACGCAGTTATTTTCTTTCATTCTTTTATTTACATTTGATTAGTTTTCACACTTATTTAGTTATGTCTTCCTTTCTCAAGATGCTAAGAAGGTTGTTTTGATCTATATTATTGATCGAGTCTTACAAATTATCAACTTTAAACAAAACTCGACTCAATCGTAACATTTATGATTTGGTTTTTGGTGAACCAAAATCAGGGTGTTACAAGAAGAACAGACAAATTAATTTGAACTAAAAATGTGAAGTTGTGAATCACTAGGTCTAAGTCAATAAAGTTAAACATCGATGATAGTCGATTGATTTCATTTTTATTTAAGTGGTTTAAAATAGATTACAAATTAATTGCACTTTCTTCTCGCTTGTGTAATTCTCAATTAAAATAGTCTTGATAAATAGCCTATCAATTTCTAGTTAAAGCTTTTAGTGGGATGATGCTTTAGTTCATCAATTTATTAATTAAACCATCCCTACCCAGTTAAGTAGCCTCACTTAAGTAGCAGTTGACTATAGTAAATTTAAGATTTTTTCTTCTGAAAAATGGTTGGGCAAAACTAACCAAACTCACCATGGCTACCCAAGTCACCATAATTTTTTTTCCTGAAAAATGGTTGGACAAAACTAACCAAACTCACGATAGCTGCCTAGGTCACCATTAGACATGATTGAAGCGCTGGGACAATCAAATCTAGCCGAGATCTAACCGATACTAAACATTTGGCTACCATATGAGCATGCAACTCCCAACCTTGGAGGGGAAGATTTGATCACCCCTCACCCCGGCTTAGCCTGAGTGAACAACTTATGGCCTGACTTGATGGTCTTGACCATCATCATGGGTAGTAGGATCTAGTGTTGGTAGAGTTTAAATCATTTTTTAATCAGTATTATTCGGGTTAAATCATTTTTTTCGTTTTACCCTAAAATTCGTATGTTTCTCTATCAAAGCAAAAATGCACGTGCTGCGACCTTTTTGGTCGGCGTCGCCAATAGCATCATCACATCACAAAGTTCCAATTGCCAGCCAACCCAGCTGGCACATTTCTCCGATGCGAAGCCCACCTTTGGTCCATTGATTGATCGTAACCAAAGTTAGCATGAAAATTTTATCTTGAATGCTTGTGAAGCAATTCATAGACTATGCACACATTCAACTTGGTGATCCTTTTATGAGAGGCCAAATACTCGAATATTGTATATTGAAAATGCATCTTTATCCTAAGAGATCATTTAAAAATAAACGTTTACTCTTTTCCAATATTTCTCCAATTAATACGCAAATTTAGTTTGATTTACTAGCTTGTGTCTAATGAAACAAACTATTCAACCACATGGCAACAGTTGCCATTTAGCTTAACATAATTTTATTCTTCTTATTGTTGTTTCAACCTAGCCTAACACCTATCAAAACTAAAGTAGGTTAAATCTAAAGAAGAAGGATGATATTATTATGAAGGTGGATAGTTATTTTACAATGGAGAAATAAATCACGGGAGTTTACACAAAAAAAGGATGACTTTGAAAAAAATTTTTTAAATGAAAAGAAAAGTGTAGTCTAACACACCCCATTTAGTTGGTACAAGGGCAAACCGAAGTACGATGTTATAATTTAAAAGTTGTTCGTTAGACTACTTTCGTACAAACTTTACAAAATCGGATTTCAACGCTTAAGGAGATTTAAGACGGCACCTTATAGAATTTTCAAACAATGCATGTTGAATCATTTTATCATATCAAGGTTTTTAAACTTAAGAGAGCTCCTAGTGTGAACACTTTGAGTTACGGGAGAGGGAACACCTCCCAAGCAATTGAGAGGGTGATTTTAAAATATAATAATCGCTCTGAGCTACATGAAGGCAGCACTCTTAATGGAACTATGAGATTGAGCTTTAAAAAATACGAATGCATGATCTGGTTCTTATATTTAGTTTTGAATTGAGTTAGGTAACTTATTCTTGTGATGATATTGAACTTAACATGCGTAAATGTAGGGTAATTACCTGTTTCACAAAACTATATTAAAAATTAAATTACCGCAATATCATCGAGTACCAAAGTATCATACCCTAACCCTGGTCTTCACATGGGCTCTTCATGTTGTATAGGCTGTAAGCTTTTCCAACCCACATTACTCTAACACACACACAGCTGCAAGCAAATAAGTTTAGAATACTTAGTATGTTCCCCATCATATTTCGGGACTTTAAATCTTACACACGTAGTAGACGATCGTTAGAGTGCCCTAAAGTTAATACCCTACACAATGATTGTAATAAAATAATAGTAACTCATGAATCACACGAAAACAGATCCACATGCATCGTAACAAGGTCTAGGGTACCAGCCCAAATCATAGTACATCACAAAGTGAATTTTTCTGAATACCCAAGTCCCAACTACATAATTCATACAAAATCACAGTCTGTAGTACATAATACAATGTCAACACAACATCTTCCCCACACTAGGAGCCTCTTAATCCATCCACATAAACTGGTTACTGACATACATACTCACCTACATAAATATAAGAAATTTGTCAATAGTCAAATTGATTAGTAATCTAAGAATAACTACCAATGCGCAAAATACTGGCAAATTGTATCTCAATACCCACAAAAAAATCAGAAATTTTCAGAATCCGTCGCAAGGCAGTAACTTGAGGCCAATACAGCCGAACATTATACAATAAGTGAGCGAGAATACTCGACAACTTCACACGTACGTACATACATACTTACCCTTATGCCCTCCCATCCTTTATATATCACCCACCAATGTACTCTAGTGGTTTAGAAGAATTAGGTTGTGCCACAAATTTTGGAAACACACTGCATTTGTAGTACTCTAACTTAGGATATATAGGAGTACTAATGTAATTCATACAACCATGTGCACTTAACTAATAGACTTAGGGAGGGACTTATATACTAAATTTCAAGATCTTCAGTTTGAAAAGTAACAAAAGATCTCGTCATTGTCGTTTTATTAAACTATGAAAAATTGACAAAATATCCCAGCATCAGAGGGATCCAATATAAAGTCACCGACAATGTCTTACATCTTACGTTCAATTAAACTCAACACTCAAGGAGTTTAAGAAAGGTGAAGCAGAAGATTCATGAGCACCTGGATGAAATGAACTCCTCGTCCTAACTGATGAGCTCACTCTGTGTAACCCAATAAGCAGAGGAAGCTCGAATCAATCTCAAATCGCATTGGCACAAAACACGAGGCAATGCCACAACATATGTACAACAATAAAGGGCTTAATTACTTAATCATATTGCTTAATGATTTGTTAACCTCACTAGGTAACATTAATTAAGGTTTAAAGTTACAAGTACACTTAGTTAGAAAAGTCCAATAGTTAGGGTTTTATTCTCAAATTTAACCAAATGAATTTTAAGTGGTGCCAAACATTGCAGTCAAGGTCCATTAAGGTTGTGCCAAGGTGCTAAGAATAGTGTTCCTAGGCCCTCAACCAATTTTTCTAAGTCTCGTTTTTGGGTTGGAACACTACAATTGGGCCTAGGTGAACGTATAAGGTTAGTCAACACTATATGAACTTCAAGCTAAAAATCCAAGGATTGGACCTGAGTGGAATCGGGAAAAGAAGAATTTGATAGGTCATTTCTAGAGTTGGCTAGACCTATTGGTCTTAAAAAAATTATAATGCATGTTCCACTAAAACAATGGCTTTCAAATTTTTAGGAGATCTTACTGGGACACATCATAATGCTTGGGTGAAATTTAATACAATTTCATCACCAAAAGGCTAGGATTTTGTAACCGAAGGTGGGGAACTAGGGTTTCACCATGCATTCATGTACACTCCGCAAAACCCAATTAACTAACCACATAAAATTTTTTTAAATTTACCAAAATTTTCCTGTTTTAAGTAGACACTTATTGAGTCCAATTATAATTTTTACAGATTTTATTAATAGTATTTAATAGGCTCACCATGAAGCACAATTTTAGAGCATTGCATATCACATCAACAGGACAGAAAACATAGACGCATTTAGGGTTTTGTTCATGTCATTATTGAGGTTATTTTAACATACTATTTTACCAACATGTATCTGAGCATAATGAGAAACAATAATTCAGAAGATAACATACATATATATCCTACAACATAGTGTATAAATTGTGGAGATGAGCGGTCTGCTTAATGAGACAATAAATGTTGTCACCTTTCACCAAGTTTGGCACCTTTCCACTCTTACGCATGCATAATCAAACAAAATAATTTGAACCAAACATGAAGATCTATCACTTATTAGGCTAACAAGATAATAATCATGCAAATCTACAACCTATATCATGAGATGATTTTTTCACTGAACAATGCAAATAAGTCAGCATACTGCATTAAAAAATACATAATTATTTTTATAACCATGATAAAATCATGATTCTAAGTCTTACAAACTCCTAACACACAAATTAATATGATGAAAAAAGAAAAAATTATAAGCAAGTAACCATACATACAAATAAAAGCACAAAACACACATTAAGGAGGTAAAATGTAGTGATCTTTTATCTCAACCGGTTCTTATGGGGGGTCTCTTGGGGCATTCTTCCCCCATGAACTACAACAGTTAGGGCTTGACCAAACTTGGAGAGGCTTGAGAAGGCTGGGACGAGTTGGGGAAGAAGTTGGGAGGAGACGAGAAGGAGGGAAGATCGGGTAGAAGAGAGAAAAGGGAAGAAAATGGGTGGATAAGAACTGTATTTATAGAAAAAGAAATAGCTCCAACTTAAGGGCACTCTCCCAATGCCTTTGCGCTAACCTCTGTGACATGGAGCATAGATTTTTCATACCCAGACCACGTGCGCCTACTAGACCGAGCCGCACGTAAAGTTCGGTCAACTTACTAGGCGCAAGGGTGTTGACGTAGTACCTTTACGCTAGAAAAGAGTGAAAATTTTTCAAATTTGGGTGCAAAGCCACTAGACTTGCATCATTATGCTCAAACTTGTGCCCCGTCCCATATAGGCCAGGCGCAAGGGCGTTTCTAGGGCACCTTTGGGCCAAAGCTTGGCGTAATGGTGTTGTGATGCTCACAAGTGCCCTTGTGCCAAAACTTGGCGAAAAGGTGCTGTGACACCTTTGCGCTGGGTACAATTTACGTGATCCTAGGGTTCACACCCGTAGGGCTATCAAATGTCCTCGAGAACCTGTTGTGATTTTTGGGGTAGGATCGATCGAAAGTGTTTTCAAACATGGAATAACAATTTAGACTCACGAGAGACACTATCCTTAACCTAAAAAGACTCGAATCAAATACTGGGGGAGACTAGGGATATAGCTCATACATAACATACTATATATAGGCTGGCGGTGAAAAGATCCTGACAAGCAACTCAATCTAGCTCACAACCAAATCGAAAGTAAAACCTTCGGGTGAAAAGTCTAAATTTTACATTTACGCAAGTTGTGCTTATATGAATAAATTGTGAATACATATTAATTTGGTTGAGGTGAGAAAAAAAATGAAGTATAAATTTTGAGTTGATAAATGGGGATACTGAGGTGTAATTTGTCTTAGATTTAGAAGGAACCTTGTGCTAGGACCTATCTACTTGTTAACATGTTAACCATTTTTAACCAAGCCTAGCCCCATATTTGACACCCAAAGTTATGAATATTCGAATTGAGCAACGTACTTGGGAGAAAACCTCTATGCCCTTGGACAAAGGCTATGTACCAATTGCATGAATTGACCCCTAGACAAACTTCTGCACCTCCCATTCGTGAGCTAGGGTAGGGAGAATCAGTTTTTAGCATTTTATTTTTATCTCTTTGGCATATTTTTACTTTAATTTAAAGTGCCCTAACTTTATGAGGTCTATAAATATTTTTATTGCATAACCTAAAGCAAATTTCGACATCTTAGTGGCTTCATGGGAGATTCGATTGAAAGAAGAAAGACTTCACTTGTGAGTTTTTATTTATTCTTTTCTTCTTTGATTTTTATTTTATTATGCCATTGATGTTAATTAATAATGAATTCTTTGGTGATTTTAAATCTTTTATAGGGTAAAATTCATTATCTACAATTCCAATAGTCTTTTAGGCATAGGTAATTAGATTAATTTTTCTCTCTATGTAATTATTGTTGTTGGCTTGTTAACTTTATTTTATGCTAAATGGTTACAATAGCTTGCACAACAATTATATTATTTTACAGATTTGTTCTTGTCGAAGTATAGAAAATTAGATTTTTCATAAATAGAATAAATTGTATTCACACGAAAACTGATACATGCGTGGGACAAAGATATAACTATTTACTTGAGATAACTATGTAAGGTTTTGCTTAATGTGTACTTAAATTCCAATTACATTGAGATATAGTAATTAAATTACAGTAATAATTGAGATAGCCAAAGTGCAAATAATTAAGTTGTCTTAGTTAGTAACGCAGTAATAATAAATAGAAGAGAAGAGTAAAGCCACAGCTTCGGGTTAGGGTTTTACCCGACTTGTAGTTTTGCCCGGTTTGGGCCAGTCTCGATTCGGTTCGAGTGAATTCAAGCTAGACTAGTTTTTAAACCATGAGTATAGGGCCCAGATGGTTGTATAAGCATGTTATGAAGGCTAAGTATACCTGACATGCAGATGATAGCTTTAGTCATGCTACAACAGAGCATGAGTTATCACAGTATACACGAGGTGTATAGAATTTTTCTATCGGTTAGTCAAGGTTTTAGGGCTAGATATAGGTCATTGCAGCGGTTAACATAAGTTAGGAATTTTCAAAGTATCTTATTTGCATCCATCTTAGGGATTTTGAACTACCAAATTGCTCCTATGGGACCAGCTTGATCTAAATCGTAGATTTTCACTTGATTGAGGCTCATTTAGCCTTCTTGCCTCGATTCCCGCCTATATAGTCAATTTTAAGCCTTGAGTAAGTATCGACTTTGGACGGCTTTGATCCGAGCATTTTTTCCATAGATGGACCCCACTAAGCATGCCATGATATGCATGCCTAGTGGGGTCCATCTCCCCAAGCATGCCATGATGTGCAAAAATGTGAATAAACAAACCAAGTAAACGAAAAGTTTGAAAGAAATTTTAATTTTTAAAAACAAAACGGATAGGGTCTCCCCTAAAAGTGTAATAGAGGCCACCCTGTCAATGACAAGCAATAATATGTATAGCAATAAAAATTGCAAACATAGTCCAAATACAGCTTGCTTTCACATTCTAGTTATCCTCGCTCCATAGCTCGCCTTGTTCATTTTCCACTTTCCATTTGCATTCACATACAAAATATCTTTAGCAGGTTACAAAATATTATTCAAATTTATTATCCACGCAATTCAATACATCACCAATTACAGTCGGCAAATACATGTGTGCGTGATTTCATTGTTGCTCCTCCACAGTCCCGATGGTGCTTATTCCTCGAGATTCTCACCTACATATATACTAAATAGACGTTAGCAACAAGTGTTACCAGTTCAGAAATAACTAATAACATACTGACGCAATGAGAGCTGCCCCTCATGTTGAATAAAAAAACCTCAAACACTTCCTCAAGAACTCTCATAAGGGCAAATAATGGGAATCATCGACCTCGAGTGGCATCATCCCCTTTCCATATTATTCTCTTTCCTTGGCCATTTAAACTATCCCTTTTGCACAGAAAAATCATTTTCTTTCCTCACAGCCCTCTACATCCTCCGTATTAATCCTGGCACTGAGTAAAGAGGTCGTGTACTCTAAGGCTTGCACCTTCAATACCCTTTTATGCCACAAGTCTAGACATGCGCTGCGCAGCAATACCCAGTAAACCTTCACACTTCTCCGGGTTTGAGGAGCTCAAAGGTGGAGTTATCAATATCCCTCAGGAATGGATTGGACCCTCACCAGTTCCAGAGCCTGCTTTGACAAACACACGTCCTATCTCAAGACTTGGCCATTGATTTCCCTTGTCTCACATTGCACTGAAAACGCACAAAATTATATACGTAGGCTTGAGTAGGGATTTCAATATAGCAGGCCTGAAGGCACCGTGAGTTAGATTTGAGTTTCAAAAACAAACTCGTGGGATCTCATCCTCGAGGGTTATTAATCTGGAAATACGATAGGCTAAATGGCCCATGTGGAGTCGAATATAATAAATCCACCGCTCAATACATCTGCTTACCTATTAAAATAAATCACAATAGAATGAGACAATAAATCAGGATCAAGTCCTAAACGGACCTGGTAAAAGCTCCAATCATGTCCACGCACCTAGGTGGCGAACTCCTGCTCAGTAGCTACACATCAAAATAAAAGCTAATGCTCACTAACTTAATGATGCATCAAAGATCCTATAGCATACACACACCATATTATACATCAATAACGCATAAGTTTTCCTACACTGCATTGCATTAGATTATGATAATTACTTAGTTAACCTAATTTGTTCCGTAGCATATGTTTTAAAACAATTCAATTAATCAAAATTCATATTTTTATTTACAATAAAAATATTTAACACAATAATTCATCAATCCTAGCATGTTGTGCTAATAATCATTGATTTTAAATAAATAAATTGGAGGAAATTATATCTCGCGTCATCGATAATTGGCGATAGTTAGGGTTTTGTCGCTTGTCTCGAAACTCGAATTCGATGTTTGACGGCGTCCGAAGTTTGATCGGGTTCAACTAGATGAGCTAGGGAGAAGATTCAGCGAATTCCAGCTGATCTAGTTATCAGGCAATTTTGGTGGTTATCCGGTGATTTTGGCGGTTTTCTGGCATTGTTAGCAGTTTTTTATGGTTTTTCAGCCACCTTATGGCAGTTTTCCGTGATTGTTGCCAGCGGTGGCTAGCGGCGGGATGGTGGCAGCAATGTGGTTGTCGAAGGCGGCAAGTTGCTGGCAAAAGGCAACATAGGGGCTGTCGGTGTTAGGGTGACGAGATTTAGCCGGGACGGGCAGTGACTGGATGGCAGCATCGCCGGTCGCTAGTGCGGGATCTGTGATGGGAGGGCAGCACGATCGGAATGGCTTCATCGCATTGAGGAGGCTGGGCAATGGCCGGGGGCGCTCGGGGTGGCACGGTGAAAGCACGGTGAGGCTTGGCAATGTCGAATGGTGACGAGATGGCACCCGCGACGATGTCAGCAGTGACCACAGGGGACGGCATCGAGGGTTTCGGGAAAAAGAGAAGATGTCAAAGGGGAGAAATAGTTCGGTGGCGATATCATAAATAAAACTTCACCCAACTCCAACTCGAGTCAAACATAATAACTGACTAGTAATAAATCCTTTAAAAAATCAAAAAATAGGAAAATATCCTATAAAATATATTACACATGATAGCACCACAATGACATGTTCTATAACTAATAGCCCAGCCAAACTTCCCTATAACGCGTCCTAATGCATTATTCAGCGTAAAAATAATTCTATGATCAAATACATAAAAATAATATGCTACACACTTTTCATATATAGCTGATAACTTATTTCTCACCTTTCCGACGTTATCATCATATACTCAGGTACCCTTAACCCCCGTTGCTCCTAACTCATGGCTCACCTCAACTCAGCATGTGGTTCATGAAACGGACTCAACTCAAATTGACTGTTGAACCGACTGGTTCGCTAATGTAAAACTCTTACTCTAGTCACAGGTTCTACAACCTTCCCTCCATAAAAATATTTCGTCATCAAAATTTTAACCAAGGAAGTTTCAAACTCATCCATCATCTAAAAAAAATAATCTCTCATAAGGTACCTGGTTATGAAGCTGGTTGGTCGAATATCTTCGGATATCACTTCTTCATCTCATCCTTGCATTCCCACGTAGATTCTTCAACTCCTCTTTGAGTTCACTGCACTCATACTAGGTGAACTTTTTTCTTCAAAGAATCTTCACTTCACGATCCACAATCTGAACTACATCTTCTAGATATGTTAGGTCTAGTTACAGCTCTATCTCTCTGAAGCTTAACAACATGACTGGATGATATTTCTTCAGCATTAACAAATGGAAGACATTGTGTACAACTAATAGGTGAGCCAGCAATGCTAGCCTGTAAGACACTAATCCAATACGCTCGATCACATCAAATGGTCCAATATATTGCGGATTGAGCTTTCCTCATGTCCTGAATCTTGTGCTTCCCTTAGTCGATCCAATATATTGTGGATTGAGTTTCCCTCACGTCCTAAACCTTGTGCTTCCCTTACTCGGAGAGACCTTTAAGAGAACATGATCTCCTAACGTGAAATGAACCTCATGCTTGCACTGACCAACATAACTTTTTTGCCTATCCTGAGCTGACCTCATCGTCTTCATGATCCGCATTACACTTCCTGTGTTTGCAGAATCATCTCTAGCCCAACTACTACTGGCTCACTACCACTGTACCCAACACATCGGGGATTGACATGGTCTGCCATATAGTACCTCAAATGGTGCCATTCCTATCATTGTTTGATAGCTATTGTTGTAGGAGAACTCCACTAGAGGTAAGTGCTCTTGCCAACTTCCTCTAAAATCCAAAATGCATGCTCGAAGCAAATCTTCTAGGATCTATAAGGTTCTTTCAGTCTGCCCATCTGTATGAGGGTGAAAGGTTGTGTTGAATCTCAATTTAGTGCTCATAACTGCATGAAAAGCTTTCCAAAATTGAGACATGAACCTCAGGTCCTTGCCTGATAGAATCTCCTGTGGCACTTTATGTAACTTGACTATCTGGTCCAGGTATAGCGTGGTCAAAATGGTCAGTGAGTAATCCATCCTGATTCGTATGAAATGTACGCTCTTTGTGTGTCGATCTACTATGACCCATATTGCACCCTTTTATAGGTTGGTCCTAGGCAAACCGGCTACAAACTCGTACGCTATACTCTCCCACTTCCACTCTGGAGTTCCCAGTGGCTGTAGCATTCCACCTAGGTGTACGGCTCAACTTTCAGTTACTAGCACACCAAACGCCTGGCAACTGCGTCATATCTTCATTCCTGGGCACCAATATGTTCGTCAAACATTGTGGTACATCTTCACTCCACGTGGATGCCCTGAGCATCTCAATATGTGAGCTTCATGAAGAATCATACTTCAAAGTCTCGAACCCTGTGGAATATTTGGCACAAAGAGTCAACCTCTCAATCTCACTAACCCATTTGCATCTTAGGCCAATTCTGATGTGATCCCTGTTCCAACCACTGCTTCAACTGTGGAATTGCTTCCTGTGCAATCCTAATTTACTCTAGTACACTCAGGTGTATCGTCAGTCATGCCATCATTCCAAGCAATTGTCTCTGGCCCGCAGTATACTGAGTCACTGACATTGCTGCCAACCCTGCAGAGTACGAGACTCCATGCTTCTTGCTCAACGCATATGCTACCACATTTGCTTTGCCCTCATGGTACGTTATGTCAATCTCCTTATCTGCTAATATCTCTAACCATCTTCACTACCCGCTATTCAAGTCCTTCTACGTGAAGATATATTTCAGACTTTGATGATCAGTCAAAAGTCTGAAGATGTTCCATACAAGTAGTGCCTCCATATTTTGAGTTCGAATATGACTGCTGCAACCTCTAGGTGATGTGTAGGATAGTTACACTCATGCACCTTGAGCTGGCAAGATGCATAAGCTATAACCTTATCCTTCTGCATCAAAACACAACCTAGTCCAAATTCAGAAGCATCTGTGTAACCTACAAAATCCTCGTGTCCCTCGGCCAATGTGAGGATAGGCACCGAAGTTAATCTCTCCTTTACCATCCTGAAACTCTGCTAACATTCCTTTGTCCATTTGAACTGTTCCTCCTTGCTAGTCAGCTGTGTAGAGGGGATGCTATGGAAGAGAAACCCCTGAATAAACTGTCTGTAGTACCCATCTTGTCTTAGTTAACTCTTAACCTCAGTAGGTGTCTTCGACTATTCCCACTATACTCTACTTCTATCTTGGCTGGGTCTACCGAGATGCCTGATCCTAAGATGATATGACCAAGAAAGTTCACCTCTGACAGCCAAAAACTACACTTTGAAACCTTCCCATACAACCTATGCCCTCTCAGCATCTGCAACACTGTCTTTAGATGTTGCTCATGCTCATCCCTCGACTAAGAGTATACCAGTATGTAACCTACAAAGACAATCACAAACTGGCGGTGCCTGTTGTCCAACCCTCTGCTGTCTAGCTTACTGACTCGGTGATTTTGTCCCCTCTGCTGAAATTATACCTCACGTCGTTGGTAATTGGTGATGGCTAGGGTTTTGTCGCGTGTCTCGAACCTCAAATTTGGCACTCTTAGGTGTCCAAAGTTTGATCGGATTCGACTAGATGAGCTCGGCGGAAGATCTGGCCAAATCCAGCTAATCTAGTTTTTCGGTGGTTTTGGCGATTTTTTCGACAGTTTTCTGGTGACCATCTGACAATTTTCTAGCAATTTTTGCCTGTGGCGGCTAGCGGCAAGATGGAAGTGGTATGGGGCACCGTTGGCACTGGCTCAGCGAGCCCAACATGTCTACAACGTCAACATTGTCGGCAGAGGCAGTGGCTCACTGAAAAAGGCAAAACAAGGTCGGTCAATGGTAGGGTTATGAGATCCAACTGGGACAGGCAACACTTTGCTCTGCTCCGGTCGTCGAGGCGACAACTAGATGGAGGCAGTGACGGACGCCAGCGGTGGTATATGTGATGGGAGTGCGGCACGGTCATTGGGCGACAACAGGCAGTGCTCAGGGCTGCATAGCGATGGCACGATGGGGCTAGGTGGTGTCGATCGGCAGTGAGATGGGGGCAGCGGTGAGGGTTTGGAGGAAAGAAGATGATGGAGGGGAGAAATAGTTTGTTGTCAATATCATAAATAAAACTTGACTTGACATTCACTTGGGTAAAAAATAATAATTAACTCATAATGAATCCAAAAACAGGAAAAAATTCATATAAAATATTTTACACATCATAGCATCACAATGACATGTTGTATAACTAATAGCCTACCCAAACTTACCTATAACGCATCCTAATGTGTTATTCGGCATAAAAATAATTCTACGATCAAATACATAAAAAATATATACTTCATACTTTCATATATTCTGATAACTAATTTTTCACCATCTTTCCAACGTTATCATCATATACTTAGCTGCACTTGAACCCTCATCGCTCATAACTCAAGGTTGACCTTGACTAAGCAAGTGGTTCATGAAAGCAACTCTAGTCAAATTGATGGTTGAACCAATGGTTCCAACAGGTGGTGGAGGGAGAAGGCTCGTATATGATCACAAGCTCTGTTGCTTAGCCATCCATTGCCATTGGTGGTGCTAGTGCTGCTACATCAACTCCTACCACTAGTGCCTCTCTCTTCCCCTAATCACAAAACTGCTACTCCGCAATGCTAGATATCAATCAAGTTTCTAGGTCCATTGTTATCTTGTTGCACAATTCTTTTTGGAGAAAACATTGGTGTTATAATGAAAGTGACTCGACTCGAACCGACGATTGAATCGACTGGTGTGCTAATGTCAAACTCTAACTGGAGTCACAGGTTTTACAGATTGTGACTGACTCACGGCCTACTACTGATGAGGACCCACCACCGACACTAGTTGCAGCCACATTTGCCGCCGGCAAGGCGTTTTAGGTTGTTGGTTTCATGCTACCACCACCGATTTTGGGGCATTTTTTGGTGCTGGTGAGCCACCTTCGATAAGGCCAACCACCCAGAAAGATTCCTTTCTTTGAGGCCGACATTTTGAGGCCATCAACGACCATGATCATGGTTGCAATTGCAATTGACGATGTCCCAAACCCAGTGGCAATTCTGCCCCTTCTGACAATTTTCTGGCTAGTACCCGGCTGGACCTTGCCGATGTAACACCCTAATCCAGTTTAGTCTCAACCCGGACCAGAACTGTTACAAAGGATCGAACTACTCGTAAACCAATTAAGTTGGCTGACGCAAAATCTAAACGGCAACGACATAACCCTCTCGACGTCTACAGATGGAGCACGCCGCTAATGCGCAAACAATATATGAATGATATGTAAAACCCTAACAGGATACTACGTGAATGTCATGATGATAGCCACACACAAAAGTAATTAAAATAGCAACAAAATTAATTTAAAAATATCCTGGAATAAAACGGACAGAGTCTCCCCCTAAAAAGTGCAATAAGGGGACGACCTGTTAAAATACAGCACAATATAGTATATATACAAAATAATCATTTATATCGCAATAGAATTCAAATCATCCACACATATAGTAATTGGAATCTCGCCCACCTGCAGTTTCATACTCCGCTCATTTAGTTCCTTTTCATTTCAGCATAGCACATCATTAGAGCTTTTCTCAAAAAATTTCCAAGCAATTTCTAAAACAAGGCATACAAGCCTCCCAAACACATGCATATATACACAAACAAGTAAATCCAATACAACAGCCAATCACATCACATCTTACGCAAAAATCGATGCAGCGCCAGGTATGTAACCACCCACCATTTGTTACAACATTGTGGGCCTAGCTGGCCAAGTGTTACTCACAATTAAGCAAATATATCTAACATTTTTTTAACATAAACATGTATAAAGATCCCACAGTCTTAGACCGTTTCCCAGTAGCCACACTTATTCCTGAAATAAATAAAAACAATGAGTCCTTATTTTATTTTTCTCCATGCCCTGGTTGTCAATCACCTAATTTCGTATCTGCACACCTGCGGAGGCAATTCCGCGTTAGTGATTACAACACTAAGTAGTATAATAGATAAAACAAATCATGTACATTCAACTATTTCCTTATGTTTATTTTAATATGCGGTGGAGCGATTCCGCTATACTCCAAAACAATGCGGAGGAGGTATCTACTGTGATCCACACACCCCGGTCGTAGCCCTTTTGTGGGGAGGCTACTAATACCGTCTCCAGTGCCAGTGCCTTGCACACCCCGGCCGTAGCCATTTTGTGGGGAAGCTATCACTGCACTCAGGTGATTGCTACGCCCCGTTTGTGGGGAACCTCTCACTACCAATTCTAGTGCCAGTGCCTCACACACCCCGGCCGTAGCCTTTTTATGGGGAGGCTATCACTGCTCTCCGGTGCCAGTGCCTTGCACACCCCGGCCGTAGCCTTTTTATTGGGAGGCTATCACTGCACACAGGTGAATGCTAGGCCCTGTTTGTGGGGAAGCTATCATTGCCAACTCTAGTGCCAGTGCCTCACACACCCCGGCCATAGCCTTCCTATGAGGAGGCAATCACTGCACTCAGATGATTGCTACGCCCCGTTTGTGAGGAAGCTCTCACTACCAATTCTAGTGCCAGTGCCTCACACACCCCGGCCGTAGCCTTTTATGGGGAGGCTATCACTGCACTCCAGTGCGATGGAGGAATCGCTGTGTCTCGCTCACCCCGGCCATAGCCTTTTTATGGGGCAGCTATCCTTACTCCAAAACAATGTCGACGCATTACACAATTTACGCACATAATACGGCCCGTGTCAGACTAAGTCAATTCTTTGACTCGGGTTGCACTCGGTGTATGGTGGTCGAATCTGGGCTCAGGACGACCTAGGCTACCAACAAGGAAAGTACGATGTTCTTTTTCCACGTTCGATCCCACTTCATTGAACAAAATTATTATTATTATTATTATTATTATTATTATCATTATCATTATTATTATTATTATTATTATAACTATTTTTCCGGGTCTTTACAATCTCCCCAACTTAGAATTATTTCGTCCCCAAAATATCATAACATAAATAGGATATTGATGATCAAGTACATCTCCGGTATAAGTTCATGTTACAACAACTACACGGATTTTATGCTACAAACAGGCTAGGATATTTTCTGGCCATTTCCGGTTTAGTCACCCATGTAGCTTCTTCTGATCCCTGATTTCGATATAATACCTTTACCAAAGGGATCTCCTTGTCATAAAGTGTCTTTCTTTCCCTTGCCAAGATGTGAATCAGTTATGTAACGACCCGCCATTTGTCACAACATTTTGGGCCTAGCAGGCCAATGTTACTCACAATTAAGCAAATATGTCTAACATTTTTTTAACAAAAACATGTATAAAAATCCCACAGTCTTAGACCGTTTCCCAGTAGCCACACTTATTTCTCAAATAAATAAAAAAAAGGAGTCCTCATATTTATTTTGCTCCATGCCCTGGTTGTCAATCACCTAATTTCGTATCTACATACCTGCAGAGGCAATTCCGCATTAGTGATTACAACACTAAGTAGTATAATATATAAAACAAATCAAGTACATTCCACTATTTCCTTATGTTTATTTTAATATGTGGTGGAGCGATTCCACTATACTCCAAAACAATGCGGAGGAGGTATCCGCTGTGATCCGCACACCTCGGCTGTAGCCCTTTTGTGGGGAGGCTACCACTACCGTCTCTGTTGCTAGTGCCTCGCATACCTCGGCCGTAGCCTTTTTGTGGGGAAGCTATCACTGTACTCAGGTGTTTGCTACGCCCCATTTGGGGGGCAGCTCTCTCTACCAATTCTAGTGCCAGTGCCTCGCACACCCCGGCCGTAGCCTTTTTATGGGGAGGCAATCACTGCACTCCAGTGCCAATGACTTCCACACCCCGGCCATAGCCTTTTTATGGGGAGGCTATCACTGCACTCAGGTGAATGCTACGCCCCACTTGTGGGGAAGCTCTCACTGCCAACTCTAGTGCCAGTGCCTCACACACCTCGACTGTATCCTTTTTATGGGGAGGCTATCCCTGCCCTCTAGTGCAATGAGGAATCGTTGTGCCTGACTCACCTCGGCTGTAGCCTTTTTATGGGGAGGCTATCACTGCACTCCAGTGCGATGGAGGAATCGCTGTGCCTCGCTCACCCTGGTCGTAGCCTTTTTATGGGGCGGCTATCACTACTCCAAAACAATGTCGATGCACTACACAATTTACATAGATAATACGACCCCGTGTCAGACTGAGTTAATTCTTTGACCCCGGTTGCACTCGGTGCATGGTGGTCAAATCTGGGCTCAGGCCGACCTAGGCTACCGACAAGGAAAGTATGATGTTCTACTATTATACGTACCTGACTTGTGATTTTGTCTGGCTGTGACCCGTAAACCCTAATCTGAATGAGGGCATAAAATTATACATTAGTATAATTTTATTTTGCATGAACCTACATGCAACTTACATGACTAATATACTATCAATTTTAAATGATGTAATTAGTTCATGTTAGTCTTCATTTCTTACTAAATTTTCAGCATTTTAATGATAATTAATTATTAATTTTCCCCATCCAAATCCCTATTATCTAATTGATATTTTAATTATTAACATGTCCCCTAGTTAATTCTTTTGTATTTACATTATATTCTAACTCAATCGCATCGAGTTCTCCCATATTTACCTGGTTGCCATTCTACCTTAACAATTCATTTAATTACCCCAAAGCTCCCAGCTTTATTGTAGTCAACCCATGAAAGCCGGTATTATCATCATGCATGGTGACAAACTAGTAACGTGGCGGCCTCCATTTGCTGCATGGTGTCTCCAACTTGGCCACCACATGGCAACCCTCGACCAGTCCTTGGCGACCTCATTCCGGCCACCCAATCAGCAACCCCGACCTGACCATGGTGACTCCATGTCGGTCACATAACCAGCACATGACCCAAGGGTCTACGCTATTCGGCCACATAAACAGCACCCGACTAGACCCATGACGACTACTCTAGTCAGCCACATAAACAGCACCCGACCAGCATGTCTTTTTTCCTTCCACCCAATTTCAGACCCCATCTTCTATCTACCCCATTGATCCGACTGGAAAAAACACAAAGATCCAATCTTTATCCGTTGCTATCTCATGAAACTCGGACTACACCCTATATGGGGACCTTAATTTCACTATTAATGGTGGCTGACCAGCTGCCATGGCGACCATGTCCAGCCTCCTCAAGGTGACGACCAGCACCAACCCAAGTGACGACCAGTCTGCACTTTCCATGGTGGATCCACGTCTGGTCAGCAACACCACCCGTGGAAACACCGACCTGTTCTCCCATTGCATTTCAGACCTGCGTGCCTCCTCGACGGTCTGTTTTGGCCCTCCAAGGTGACTCCATCCAGCCAGCATCATCGTCGGGAGCAATTCCCACCTCCAGCACGTCAACCCCCACCATGGAAGGAAACATGGCGTGGTTGCTGCTGGAAAATAGCAGGACGTCCTCCTGGTTTTCTTCCCTTGTTGATTTCTCATTTAGTTCTTATGTGTATCATGTTTATGATTTATGCAACATATGTATGCATGCAACAAAATAAAAGAAAGGAAAAGAAAATTACCCGAGCTAAGGAGGAAATCCGGTGTCTGTCTAAGGAGGAAAATGTAGATGATGCCTTCCCTTCTCATTTTATAATGAAATAAAATGACAGCTACGGTATGTGGAAGCACCCCTTCACCGTAATTCCTTTAACCGGGTAATTGGGTAATCGATATGATTCACTTTACTATTTAAATGGTTTGATTCCGCTTGACCGATTAAACAATAATTAACCGGTTATAATACTTTTCACTGCACTCGGGTGATTGCTACGCCTCGTTTGTGGGGAAGCTCTCACTACCAATTATAGTGCCAGTGCCTCACACACCTCGGGCTTAGCCTTTTTATGGGGAGGCCTATCACTACACTTAGGTGAATGCTACGCCCCGTTTGTGGGGAAGCCTCACTGCCCAACTCTAGTGCCAGTGCCTCACACACCCACGTGGTAGCCTTTTTTATGGGGAGGCTATCACTGCACTCAGGTGAATGCTATGCCCCGTTTGTGGGAAGCTCTCACTGCCAACTCTAGTGCCAGTGCCTCACACACCTCGGCCACAGCCTTTTTATAGGGAGGCTATCACTGCACTCTAGTGTGATGGAGGAATTGTTGTGCCTCACTCACCCCGGCCGTAGCCTTTTTATAGGGCAGCCATCATTACTCCAAAACAATGTCGATGCATTACACAATTTACGTGCATAATACGACCCCGTGTCGGACTGAGTCAATTCTTTGACCCCGGTTGCACACGGTGCATGGTGGTCGGAATCGGGGCTAAGGCCGACCTAGGTTATCAACAAGGAAAGTACGATGTTCTACCTATTATACGTACCTGACTTGTGACTTCGTCTGACTGTGACCTGTGAACCCTAATCTAAATGAGGGCATAAAATTATACATTAGTATAATTTTATTTTGCATGAACCTACATGCAACTTACATGACTAATATACTATCAATTTTAAATGATTTAATTAGTTCATGTTAGTCTTCATTCCTTATTAAATTTTCAGCAGTTCTAATGATAATTAATTATTAATTATCCCTATCCAAATCCCCATTATCTAATTGATAATTTAATTATTAACATGTCCATTTACAAAACAACTAAACAATCGACAAGAACCCCATGCATAAGACGCTGGAGATCTAGCAACTAGGCAAGGCGTCTTCAACAAACCTTGCATGCAAGAATCCTAATGGATAAAAATAAGATGAGGGACCAAATATTCACACAGTAATGGGGAGGTCACCTGGGACAAAGATGAGGGATGAAATACTCCCTCCTCCTGCATATATATACACTTCAACCACTCCCTCCATTAAATTCTCCTACCCCATCATATATTCGTATTTCCTAGGTTCAACGAGCCCCTTCATTAAATTCTCACAACCCATCATCTATTGGTATTTCTTAGGTTCAACGTCCCCTTCATTAAATTTTCACACACCATGATCCATTCATTAATAGGTATTTTCTAGGTGACCTTAAGTCCAACCATGACCGGTCGACTTGATAACCAACCTTATCGGTTCATCTATATTTATTTCATAATATTTATGTTCGAGTCTTGTAATAAAAATCATGGGTTTTAGAAATATTTCGTCCCTGAATTATTATAGTAGCAAGATGATAAGCATGATTAATTATTTCTTCGGGATCTCAGGCTTCTCCTGTTGTTGCTTCAGGGGCTGACGACACTCATTTCGCAGGTGTCCCGTCCTTCCGCAAATGTTGCACCGACGGGGCTCACTGCATAACCCTGAATGCATCTTGTTGCAATTTTTACATAGTCGATACGGAATCTCCTGAAACTTCCTTTTGCGGTTCCCATCGACATTCCGTTGATAGTTCTGCTGCTGGTGTTCTGCATACCTGTTTTTGCTACTACCCTAGTTGGCATTCTT
This sequence comes from Piper betle, assembly GCA_033002965.1. Taxonomy (NCBI): domain Eukaryota; kingdom Viridiplantae; phylum Streptophyta; class Magnoliopsida; order Piperales; family Piperaceae; genus Piper; species Piper betle. Next base: position 156,457 of record JAURVB010013061.1, read on the forward strand.
TTGTTGCATAGTACCCTTCCCTTGTTTCTGTGCACGGACATAGTCGTACACCAACTCATGAGTAGTGGCTGCCTCAATCACTTCAGTTATAGTGCCTCTTGGCGCCGTAGTGACCCTACTCTTCAATTCGGGTTCAACCCCTAGAAAAATTTGTCTGCTCTCACCCAGGCAGTTTCCAGACTGCCAGTCGCAAATCTTTCCAATTGCAAGAAATTTTTTGCATACTATCGGATTGAATCATCCCTCTGAGTTAGAGTGGAAAATTCAAATGCTTTCTTCTAGACAACAGACTTAGGAAAGTATTGTCCATTAAAAGCTGTTACAAATTCCACCCAAGGAATGGACAAAATCTCCAGTTGATGGAACACAGTCTTCTCCATTGATTTCCACCAATAGGATGCTTCCTCCTGAAGCATGCATGTCGCCAACCTCACCTCATGGCGATGAGGCAGAGAGAGAGCTCTAAATGCTTTCTCAGTAATATCCAACCAGCTCTCCGGACTACCTGTGGCATTGGGTTTGGAAGTTCTCCTCGCTCGCCCGGGTCAGCTATTCCTGCCCACTCTTGGGCGCTCCCCTGGTCCCCATTTTGGGACACTACTAGGAACCGCAACCGAATTCGAATCTCCATTCCCTGTTACCAATCCTCGTAATCGCTGCGCTATGTTCTAAGTCATAGAACTGGTATTATCTGAAGCCTGCGCAAGTCCCTGTATGGCCGTCAAAATTTGGCCTAACACACTCTCCACGTTCGTGTCCGACTGCGATGCTTGGCTCTACTTCCTTCGGGTGCCTTACATCTAAAATTTATTCCGTTCAGGTTGATAAAAAAAATTTTTTTATGCTTACTTCGGTCTATTCGTGTGTCCACTAATTCCCTAATGACATACCCGATTGGAGAAAGATAATATTGGACTCTTCAACAAGGTACTTGAATCATAAGATGTGAGCTTTTAAGAAAATTGGCTCTGATACCACCTGTAACGACCCGGCCATTTGTCACAACATTGTAGGCCTAGTGGCCAGGTACTACTCAGAATTAAGCAAATATGTCCAACATTTTTTTTAACACAAACATATATAAAGATCCCACAGTCTTAGACCGTTTCCCAGTAGCCACACTTATTTCTCAAATAAATAAAAAAGGAGTCCTGATATTTATTTTGGTCCATGCCCTAGTTGTCAATCACCTAATTTCGTATCTGCACACCCGTAGAGGCAATCCTGCATTAGTGATTTCAACACTGAGTCGTTTAATAGATAAAAGAAATCAAGTACATTCCACTATTTCGTTATGTTTATTTTAATATGTGGTCGAGCGATTCTGCTATACTCCAAAATAATGCGGAGGAGGTATCCGCTGTGATCCACACACCCTGGTCGTAGCCCTTTTGTGGGGAGGCTACCAGTATCGTCTCCAGTGCCAGTGCCTGGCACACCCCGGCCGTAGCCTTTTTGTGGGGAAGCTATCACTGCACTCGGATGATTGCTACGCCCCGTTTGTGGGGAAGCTCTCACTACCAATTCTAGTGCCAGTGCCTCGCACACCCCGACCGTAGCCTTTTTATGGGGAGGCTATGACTACACTCAAGTGATTGCTACACCCCGTTTGTGGGGAAGCTTTCACTGCCAACTCCAGTGCTAGTGCTTCACACACCCCGGCCGTTGCCTTTTTATAGGGAGGCTATCACGGCACTCAGATGAATGCAACGCCCCGTTTGTGGGGAAGCCCTCACTGCCAACTCTAGTGCTAGTGCCTCACACACCCCGGCCATAGCCTTTTTATTGGGAGGCTATCACTGCACTCCAGCATGATGGAGGAATCGCTAAGCCTCGCTCATCCCGGCCATAGCCTTTGTATAGGGCGGCTATCACTACTCAATAAAAATGTCGATGCATTACACAATTTAAGCACATAATACGACCCCGTGTTGCACTGAGTCAATTCTTTGACCCCAGTTGCACTCAGTGCATGGTGGTCGAAACTGGGCACACCCCGGTACATTAGTATAATTTTATTTTGCATGAACCTACATGCAACTTACATGACTAATATACTATAAATTTTAAATGATTTAATTAGTTCTTGTTAGTATTCATTCCTTATTAAATTTTCAGCAGTTCTAATGATAATGAATTATTAATTATCCCCATCCAAATCCCCATTATCTATTTGATAATTTCATTATTAACATGTCAATTTACAAAACAACTAAGCAATCGGCAAGAACCCCACGCATAAGACGCTGGAGATCTAGCAACTTGGCAAGGCGTTTTCAACAAACCTTGCATGCAAGAATCTTAATGGAAACAAATAAGATGAGGGATGAAATACTCACACAGTAATGGGTAGGTCACCTGGGACGGAGATGAGGGATGAAATACTCCCTGCTCCTACATATATATACACATCAACCATTCCTTCCATTAAATTTTCATACCCCATCATCCATTGGTATTTCCTATGTTTAACGAGCCCCTTAATTAAATTCTCACACCCCATCATCCATTGGTATTTCCTTAGTTCAACGACCCCTTCATTAAATTCTCACACCCCATCATCCATTCATTAATAGGTATTTTCTAGGTGACCCTAAGCCGAACCATGACCGGTCGACTTGATAACCAACCATATCGGTTCATCTATATTTATTTCATAATATTTAGGTTCAAGTCTTGTAATAAAAATCATAGGTTTTACAATCTCCCCAACTTAGAAATATTTCGTCCTCGGAATATTATAACAGCAAGATGATAAGCATGATTAATTATATCTTCAGAATCTCAGGCTGCTCCTGTTGTTGCTTCAGGGGCTGACGACACTCATTTTGCAGGTGTCCCGCCCTTTCACAAATGTAGCACCGACGAGGGCTCACTGCATAGCCCTGAATGCATCTTGTTGCAATTTTTACATAGTCGATACAGAATCTCCTGAAACATCCATTTGCGGTTCCCATCGACATTCCGTTGATAGTTCTACTGCTGGTGTTCTGCAGACCTGTTTTTGCTACTACCCTAGTTGGCATTCTTATGTTGCATAGTAGCCTTTCCTTGTTTCGGTGCACGGACATAGTCGTACACCAACTCATGAGTAGTGGCTGCCTCAATCACTTCGGTTATAGTGCCTCTTGCTACCGTTGCAACCCTACTCTTCAATTCGGGCTTCAACCCCCATAAAAATTTGTCTGCTCTGACTCACGCAGTTGCCAAACTCCCAGCTGCAAATCTCTCCAAATGCAAGAAAATTTTTGCACACTATTGGACTGAATCATCCCTTTGAGTTAGAGTGGCAAATTCGAATGCTTTTCTTCTGGACAACAGTCTCAGGAAAGTATTGTCCATTAAAAGCTGTTACAAATTCCGCCCATGTAATGGACAAAATCTCCATTTGATGGAACACAGTCTTCTCCATTGATTTCCACAAATAGGATGCTTCCTCCTGAAGCATGCATGTCGCCAACCTCACCTCATGGCGATGAGGTAGAGAGAGTGCTCTAAATGCTTTCTCAGTAATGTCCAACCAGCTGTCCGCCTTCATTGGATCAGTCCAACCAATGAATACCTCAGCTCCATTCCTCCAGAATTTCTCTACATTGTATCGTTCACTGTCATCCCCAACTGGCAGTACCACTTGTTGGACTACCTGTGGCACTGGGTTAGGAAGTTCCCCTCGCTCGCCCAGGTCGGCTATCCCTATCCAATCTTGGGTGCTCCCCTGGTCCCCATTTGTGACACTACTAGGACCCGCAGCCGAATTTGGATTTCCATTCCCTGTTACCAATCCCAGTAATCGCTGCGCTATGTTCTGAATCACAGAACTGGTATTATATGAAGCCTACGCAAGGCCCTGTATGGCCATCAAAATTTGGCCTAACACACTCTCGACGTTCATGTCTGACTGCGCTGCTTGGCTCGACTTCTTTCGTGTGCCTGTCATCTAAAATTTATTTTGTTATTGTTGATTAAATTTTTTTTCTTATGGTTACTTCGGTTTGTTCGTGAGTCCACTAATTCCCTAATGACATGCCCATTGGAGAAAGATAAATATTGGACACTTCAACAAGGTACTTGAGTCATAAGATGTGAGCTTTTGGGGAAATTGGCTCTGATTCCACCTGTAACGACCCGGCCATTTGTCACAACATTGTGGGCCTAGTGGCCAGGTGCTACTCAGAATTAAACAAATATGTCTAACATTTTTTTAACAAAAACATACAAAAAGATCCCACAGTCTTAGACCGTTTCCCAGTAGCCACACAAATTTCTCAAATAAATAAAAAAGGAGTCCTCATTTTTATTTTGCTCCATGCCCTTGTTGTCAATCACTTAATTTCGTATCTGCACACCTGCGGAGGCAATTCTGCTTTACTGATTTCAACACTGAGTCGTTTAATAGATAAAAGAAATCAAGTACATTCCACTATTTCCTTATGTTTATTTTAATATGCGGTCGAGCGATTCTGCTATACTCCAAAACAATGCGGAGGAGGTATCCGCTGTGATCCACACACCCCGGCCGTAACCCTTTTGTGGGGAGGCTACAACTACCGTTTCCAGTGCCAGTGCCTCACACACCCTCGCCATAGCCTTTTTGTTGGGAAGTTATCACTGCACTCGTGTGATTGCTACGCCCCATTTGTGGGGAAGCTCTCACTGCCAATTCTAGTGCCAGTGCCTCGCACACCCCGGCCGTAGCCTTTTTATGGGGAGGCTATCACTGCACTCAGGTGAATGCTACGCCCCATTTGTGGGGAAGTTCTCACTGCCAACTCTAGTGCTAGTGCCTCACACACCCCGGCCGTAGCCTTTTTATGGGGAGGCTATCACTGCATTGCAGTGCGATGGAGGAATCGCTGTGCCTCGCTCACCCCGGCTGAAGCCTTTTTATAAAGTGGCTATCACTACTCCAAAACAATGTCGATGCATTACACAATTTACGAACATAATACGACCCCGTGTCGGACTGAGTCAATTCTTTCACCCCGGTTGCACTCGGTGAATGGTGGTCGAATATGGGCTCAGGCCGACCTGGGCTATCAACAAGGAAATTATACGTAGCTGACTTGTGACTTCGTCTGACTGTGAGCCGTGAACCCTAATCTGAATGAAGGCATAAAATTATACATTAGTATAATTTTAATTTGCATGAACCTACATGTAACTTACATGACTAATATACTATCAATTTTAAATGATGTAATTTGTTCAAGTTAGTCTTCATTCCTTATTAAATTTTTAGCAGTTCTAATGATAATTAATTATTAATTATCCCCATCCAAATCCCCATTATCTAATTGATAATTTAATTATTAACAAGTCAATTTACAAAACAACTAAGCAATCGACAAGAACCCCATGCATAAGACGCTGGAGATCTAGCAAGTTGGCATGGCATCTTCAGCAAACCTTGCATGCAAGAATCCTAATGGAAACAAATAAGATAAGGGATGAAATACTCACACAGTAATGGGGAGGTCGCCTGGGACAGAGATGAGGGTTGAAATACTCCCTCCTCCTGCATATATATACACTTCAACCATTCCCTCCATTAAATTCTCAGACCCCATCATCCATTGGTATTTCCTAGGTTCAACGAGCCCCTTCATTAAATTTTCACACCCCATCATCCATTCATTAATAGGTATTTTCTAGGTGACCTTATGCCACCACCTCAGCTGACATAGCCCAAAGTCTAGCTAGCTGTTGACCCTTGTCCACCTTGCCCTTCCGACTCAATGCGTCGGCTACAATGTTTGCTTTTCCCGGATGGTATAAAATTTGGAAATCATAGTCCTTCAAGTATTCTATCCACTGCCTCTGTCGAAGGTTAAGGTCATTCTGGGTAAAGATATACTTCAAACTTTGGTGGTCGGTGAAAACCTCGAATTGAGCTGCATACAAGTAGTGTCTCCAAATTTTCAGAGCAAACACAACTGCTGCTAGTTCCAAGTCATGGGTTGCATAATTTTGCTTGTGAATCTTCAATTGGCGAGAGGCATAAGCCACCACCTTACCATCTTGCATAAGGACACATCCTAACCCCACTAGAAATGCATCACTGAAGACCACGAATCCTTCGTTGCCATTTGGTATAGTCAAAACTGGTGCAGTAGTTAAACTCTTCTTCAAAGATTGGAAACTCTCCTCACACTTGTTACTCCATTCGAACTTGACCCCCTAGCATGTAATTAGTCATTGGCGATGCCACCAAGGAGAAATCTTTAATGAACTTACGATAGTAACCTGCTAGTCCAAGGAAACTTCGGATGTCTGTAACTGACTTGGTTTGTGGCCAATCAGTAACTACTCTCACTTTTGATGGATCCGCTGCGACCCCTGCCTTTGAGACAACATGTCCGAGGAAATTCACCTCCTTTAGCCAAAAGTCACACTTTGATAACTTGGCGAACAATTGATTCTCCCTCAAAACTTGAAGGGCAATGGACAAGTGTTTCCCATGGTCCTCCTCATTATTTGAATAGACCAGAATGTCATCCACAAACACAATAATAAACTTATACAAGTATTCGTGGAACACCGTGTTCATAAGTGACATAAAGGCCACAGGTGCATTTGTCAGACCAAAAGGCATAACCAGAAACTCATAATGTCTATATCAAGTTTGGAAAGACGTTTTCTGTATGTCAGATTCCTTCACCCGCAGTTGATGATATCTCGGACTGCAAGTCTATTTTTGAGAATCCTTCGGTGAGGGGTTGCCGATTCTTGACTGTCACTTGATTGAGCTGGCGATAGTCAATACACAATTGAAGTGAGCCATCCTTCTTCTTTACGAAAAGAACAGGGGCTCCCCAGGGTGAAGTACTTAGTCGGATGAAGCCTGCCTGCAATGGCTCTTCTAATTGACTCATTAACTGCTTGACTTCCGCTGGAGCCATACAGTATGGTGCTTTAGAAATTGGTGATACTCCAGGTGCTAGGTCAATGACAAACTCCACTACCCGCTTAGGAGGTAACCCTGGAAGTTCACCTGGAAATACGTCCGAAATTCTGCTACCACTGGAATCATGGACAACTCTTTGGGTTTGGACTCAGACTCCTCTAGAGTTGCTGAAAAGGCTTTACAACCCTCACCAAACCACTCAATTGCCTCACTAACTGACACAATACAAGAGGATGGATCATTCCATGACCCTTGGAAAATGACCCCCATCTCACAATTACAAGGTTTTGTCAACACTTCCTCCCTTTACAGTCGAGAAAAGCCTGGTGTACAGACAACCAGTCTATTCCCAACAGTACATCAAAGCCTATTATCCCATAGACAATGAAATTCCATACATAGGGTTTCCCTTGTATATCCAAGGATAGGTTAGTCACTCCTAACGTTGTGACTTCCCCGTCTCCCGTTGCAGTAGTGACCTTATAAGTCTTGGGTAATGTAGATGTTTGGAGTCCTAAACTCTTTAACTAATCGGGTTGATAGGAACGAATGTGTACACCCCGAGTCAAATAAAACATCCACACTAACATTTTGAATCAGAATTTTACCTCGAACTGTGTGCTCCTCGTTCTCAGTGTCCTAGATTTCGACCGCAAAATGTTTCGCCATCCCTTTGTCCACCGATTTTGTAGGTGCTAGGTAGCGATTAGGAACTGGTGTCTTCTCCTTTTCAGGTTGCTCTTGTTGTCGCTTCAGGGGCTGACGACACTCATTTTGCAGATGTCCCGTCCTTTCGCAATTGTAGCACCGACGGGGCTCACTACACAACCCTGAATGCATCTTGTTGCAATTTTTACATAGTCGATATGGAATCTCCTTGAACTTCCTTTTGTGGTTCCCATGGACATTTCATTGATAGTTCCGCTGCTGGTGTTCTACAAACCTGTTTTTGCTACTACCCATAGTTGGCATTCTTATGTTGCATAGTAGCCTTCCCTATTTTTGTGCACAGACATAGTCGTACACCAACTCATGAGTAGTGGCTGCCTCAATCACTTCGGTTATAGTGCCTCTTGGCGCCGTAGCAACCCTACTCCTTAATTTGGGCTTCAACCCCTAGAAAAGTTTGTCTGCTCTGGCCCGGGCAGTTGCCAGTCTCCTAGATGCAAATCTCTCCAACTGCAAGAAATTTTTGCATACTCTCGGACTGAATCATCCCTCTGAGTTAGAGTGGCAAATTCCAGTGCTTTCTTCTGGACAACAGACTCAGGAAAATATTGTCCATTGAAAGCTGTTACAAATTCTGCCCAAGGAATGGATGAAATCTCCCGTTGATGGAACTCAGTCTTCTCTATGGATTTCCACCAATAGGATGCTTCCTCTTAAAGCATGCATGTACGCCAACCTCACTTGATGGGGATGAGGCACAGAGAGAGCTCTAAATGCTTTCTCAGTAATGTCCAACCAGCTCTCCGCCTTCATTGGATCAGTCCCACCAATGAATACCTCAGCTCCCTTCCTCCAAAATTTCTCTACAGTGTATCGATCACTGTCATCCCCAACTGGCATTACCACTTGTCAGACTACCTGTGTGCACTGGGTTTGAAAGTTCCCCTCGCTCGCCCGGGTCAGCTATCCCTATCCAATCTTGGGTGCTCCCCTTGTCCCCATTTGGGACACTACTTGGACCCACAGTCGAATTTGGAATTCCCTTCCCTGTTACCAATCCCGGTAATCGCTGTGCTCTGATACCATCTGTAACGACCCGCCATTTGTCACAACATTGTGCGCCTAGCTAGCCAGGTGTTACTCACAATTAAACAAATATGTCTAACATTTTTTTAACAAAAACATGTATAAAGATCCCACTGTCTTAGACCGTTTCCCAGTAGCCACACTTATTTCTCAAATAAATAAATAAAAGGAGTCCTTATATTTATTTTGCTCCATGCCCTGGTTGCCAATCACCTAATTTTGTATCTGCACACCTGTGGAGGCAATTCCGCGTTAGTGATTACAACACTAAGTAGTATAATAGATAAAACAAATCAAGTACATTCCACTATTTCCTTATGTTTATTTTAATATGCGGTGGATCGATTCGGCTATACTCCAAAACAATGCGGAGGAGGTATCCGCTGTGATCCGCACACCCCAGCCGTAGCCCTTTTGTGGGGAGGCTACCAATACCGTCTCTAGTGCGAGTGCCTCGCACACCCGGCCGTATCCTTTTTGGGGGAAGCTATCACTGCACTCAGGTGATTGCTACACCCCATTTGTTGGGAAGCTCGCACTACCAATTTTAGTGTTAGTGCCTCACACACCCCGGCCGTACCCTTTTTATGGGAGGCAATCACTGCACTCCAGTGCCAGTGCCATGCACACCCCGGCCGTAAACTTTTTATGGGGAGGCTATCACTGCACTCCAGTGCCAGTACCTTGCACACCGCCGCCGTAGCCTTTTTATGGGGAGGCTATCACTGCACTCAGGTGAATGCTATGCCCCGTTTGTGGGGAAGCTCTCACTGCCAACTCTAGTGCCAGTGCCTCACACACCCCAGCCGTAGCCTTTTATGGGGAGGCTATCACTGCACTCAGGCGATTGCTATGTGGGGAGGCTCTCACTACCAATTCTAGTGCCAGTGCCTCACATACCCTTCGCCGTAGCCTTCTTATGGGGAGCCTATCACTGCACTGCAGTGACGGGTGTCACTAGTCTAGAAATAACTTGTATCAAACTGGAACATGAGAACAAACTCTCATGGAAAGCAAACAATCATATATCTTCCTCAAGAACTCTCGTAACAGCAACTACAAAGGAGCCGTTGGGCAGCTGACTCAACGAGCATCCTGATCTATCGTGGTACAGTGCCGCTCATGGCACTTCTTTTTCAGTACTTCACTTAAAACTTTATCCTAAGACCTCTCCGAACCTCCTTATTACTCCTAGCCTTGAGCACGAAGGCCGAGCAACTAAAATCATAACATGTTTATCATAATTTATGATTAATTAAACTAAAATCATGAAGTTAATAAAATTAATTCTAATATGCTACCATGACCACAACATGCATATAATAATACTAAAAAAGAAGGAAAACCACCTCGCAATCGGCACTGAAATCGGTGCTGACAGAGAAAGGCGGTGAAGTCGGGCCGGCGGTTTTTCGGCCACTGTGCCGGCGGTTTTCCGGCAGTTCCCGTGGTTTTCGAACGACTGCTCCGGTGGGGCAATTGGAGGTAGGGGTTACCACCGTCTTGGCGAGCTTGACCCAATGGTGGTGACGACAAGGGCAGTCGCGGCGGCGATGGTCACTGACGGCGGCATCGAGTGCGGGCAGTCACTCCGATCAAACCCACGGTCGACCTCGATGGCAGTGCTAGGTAATGGGGAAAGGTAGGAGAAGTCAAGGGAAAGGGCTTCAACGTCATGGCGGCGGTGGCGGTCCGGTGCAAACGGCGGCGGAATCGCATCGGGAGCGGCCGTAAAATCGTGGCGATTTCTGGCATCGCGACGGCAGGACAGCTAGGCGTGGTCAGGGCGGCAAGGCGATGGCACGGCCGGGCTGAGGCGCCATCAATCAGCAGCGAGGTGGTGTCGGCGGCGGTGGCAAAAGTCAAGGGCGGCGGCTCGAGTCAAGAATAAAACTTGACTTGACACCGGCTCGAGTCAAGAATAATAAGTAACTCGGAAAAAATTCTAGAAGAATCCAGAAAAATTGGGAAAAATCACATAAAATCAAACAAAACAACATAACATCCAAATGACATGCTGGATAACTAATAACCCACCCAAATACCATCTAACGCATCCTAATGCATTCTTTCGGCCTAAACTAATTCTACGGTCACAACATGAAAAAAATATAATCAATGGTATACTCTCATATCTACTAATAACTTAGTCTACTGATGCGAATATGATGCTATCATCGATACTTGGGTATACATGAACCCTCATAGCACGTGTACACGGTCGGCCTCAGCCCCGCACATGTGTTCTGAAAGCTGAACTGACTCGAACCATGGTCAAACCGATCGACTAACGACTATAAAATCCTGACTCGAGTCACGGGTTTTACAGCCGATCACCACCACCGTTGCCTCCACATTGACATTCTCTATCGATCGCGACCGGTGGTGGCCTCAATCATGCTGTCGTTGGGGATTTCCGTAAATGGGCACCACTGGCCCAATTACCCGTGTTAGCGTTTGCCAACTTAGTCGTGCTCACTTGCCCGCCAACCCATCTGCCAGTGTGTGTCAGTGTTTCTGTCTGCATCTATTAGTCCAGACCAACCCAACCAACCCAACCCACCATTTAGTTAACCTAGACCGAGTTGACTCGGCCAGACTCAGTTGGTTCAGCTCAATTGACCTTATTTAGCTCATTTTCAACCTTTCGGCCATTTTTCATCCGTTTTTGTAATCCAAAATACCCTATATTACTTTACAAGTATATTCACGTGATTTAGCATCTTTCGATGATAAAAATATTTTTCTTTTTTTATTATTTATTTTATTTTGTTATTTATTTATTTATTCTTTATTATTCATTTTTTGTTATTAGTATATTTATTAATTATAATGCATGTTGATGAGATTATTTATTAATATTAATGATATATTTACTTATTAATATTAATCTTATTAATTTTACTAAAGTATATATATATTATTTATTTATTATCGATTTGTTCATTATGTGTATGTTATTATTTAATTGTATTTAATTATGTATTCTTATATTGGATACCATGATGTTATTATTGTTTATGATTAATTAATATTAACTATTTGTTTAAATATTTATTTATTTATCAAATTATTATGTATTTATTTATTTAATTATTTATATACTTACTAATATGACTATATGTGATATTTACTTGAGTTGGCTGTGTATTTATATAGTATAATTATATCAATATCTTAAGATTAAAGTATTAATTATTTTTATGTATTTATTATCTATCTTTTTATCCATGAGTGTATTTATTTATTTATTTATTAGTCATTTTATGTATTATGTCATGATTTACATGCTAGATGTTTAGTTGTAGGTTTGTTTAGCACATTTTTCTTTATTGTAATGTTATTGATTATGTTAGCACACACAATGACCATGTATTATATAGAGATGACACTATTTTTCTTATAAGTGGGTTCGATATTGGTTTTGGAGTCGCAGCTCGCCATATATGGGACGTCATGCTTAGAACTTGGACTACATGTTCGATAGACTCTCCTTATCTTTATCACTATAGTTTATTGTGGATTTGATTTTCAAA